>PVKS010020048.1:0-37459 GCA_004027875.1 Aplodontia rufa | reverse complement strand
GTTTCTCTTTTGATTAGGCCGATTGGGTGTCCTGTAAGCTTCCTGGATGAGCATGTCAGTTTCTACTTTTATGTGGGGAAAATTTTCTTTCACCATCTCTTTGAGAATATTCCTCATACCATTGATGTGTGTCTCAATTTCTTCCTGTATTCCAATTACTCTCAGATTGTTTCTTTTCATTTCATCCTAGACATTCTTGAAATACTGGTAATGTTCTCTTAATTGTTTTTCTTTTTTGGTGTCAGTGAGCTCTAGCTTGGTCAACCTGTCTTCATCTTCAGAAGTTCTTTCTTCAATAGCAGAGGTTCCATTTTCTACTGAAGTTAATCTATTATTGAATTCTTGCATGGTCCCTTTCATGTCATTGACTACAAATTTGAGGTCTGTAACTTCCTTTTTGAGAGAATCTATTACTGTAATAATCGAGTCTTTCATATCTTGGATTTCCTCAGTTTTCTCCCTGCATTATCTCTTCTTTTATGTCGATGTTCCTTTTTGTTATCTGTTCATTGATATATTGTTCTAGATTTTCATCCCAGTCCCTGGCCATAGCCCCCTTGCCAGGGGAGTTTTGGGATTGATGTGAACCTCTTCGAGTTTGATTCCTCATGTTTGAAGAGATTCTTCTCTCTTATTTACCTGGTGAACCTTTTGTGGGAGCAATACAAGTTCTGTGGTTCTTTTTCCTGTCCTTTGCCTTAAGGACTAAGCTGTTGGATTGGGAGATCTGTTCAAACCCTTACTTGAAATGGGGTTTTGTCAGGAGAGATGATTGCAAAAGACAACCCCCTTAACTCAGAACTATTATTTGCCCTTATAGAATTCCAACACCTCATATGCTAGTAGCAAATTGTCAATATGTACAACCAAAGCTTACAATAAACAGTAGTAAATTAGTTATTTAGCACACATTATAATGGACTTTTAAATTCAGCCTATGCAATAATGTTAGTGATAATCAATACTTTTGGTGATACTAGAAAATTACTATTACATATGTCAGATTTCAAGAACCTATACATGTTACTCAGATTAACAATTACAGCAGTAATATTTACACAGTCTTAATAATGGGGGATTAAAGTGAGTTAACTAATTTGGAGTCAGAAAGGGGGGTAATGCTGGTGAAATTAATAGAGAAGTTTATATATACCAATTATGTACAGTGAGAAAGTGGAGGAGGTAAAGAATTTGCTGTAGAAAGAAAAAGAAAATGCTAAGAGGAAAACATTTGAAGAGAAAAGGAAATTACATAAGAAGAAATTTACTCAATTTAAAATAAAGGAGAAAAGAAAGTACAGATCCAAAGGGAAGCTAGGTTAGCTGTGGCCTAATACAGGAAGGGTAAAAGAGTTATTGCTAAAATTTGGGTTATTGCTAAATATTAAGGGAAGAAGTTCTCCCTGAGAATTATGCTTTTCAAGCATAAAATATTTCAAATACTATATGCACTGACCAGAGTCCTTCTTCTCAAGAATGAGAACAGGGCTAGACTGGATGGATAAAAGAGATATGCTAAATAGGGAAAAAAGGAAAAGAGAAAGAAACCTAAAAACAGGCTATCAAAACAGGAAGAACTAATATTGTTAGTTTTCCCCCTAAAAGGAGAGAGAAAAAAGAAAAGAAAAGAAAAAAATAAAATAAAAAATTTAAAAATAAAAAAATTAAAAATTAAAAAAAATGGAAGAATAGGGGTTAACTGCCCCTTGAAGTTAGCATAACAGGGAAGTAAAAACAGCTAGAGTTTTTATATATTGTAGAACCAGTAAACTCCACCAGATATCGCCTTAGTACACACCTAGAATATGAAATCAAAAGCAAAAGAAGAGGAAAAAAATACTTAATAGGAAAACCCTGGAAATATAGATATTAAGAGTATCTCTGGTCCTTTCAGGGATTTGATCTTCTATTTCTGGCTGGATATGAAAGGTTTTATTTTTCAGATGCGGTTTTCAGGGGATCTGAAAGTTATTATGTTATCAGAGCTCCATCTGCTGGTAGTTGTCGAAAATGACTTCTGTGATCTTAGAGGTGGGGCCAGCTGGTCTGAGCTGTTAATGTCCTTCTGTCTATGGTGGAAGTGATTAGCACAGAGCCGTGAACCCTGTTACTCCTCAGGCCCAAACCCTTTATGAAAAAAGGATTCAGGGCCCGGTCCAAGCCTTCTGCTCCTGAGTCAGCCTGTGATCAGCTGCTGGCTCCAGGCACAGTTTTATGAGCCTGTTTTGCAGACCTGTGGAGGGCAGGTCCAGGACAGGGAGTGTGGGTTTAAAGATGGATGTTCTGCTTCCCAGCCCTCGCAGCTCCCACACATTCTTCAGGGCTTGAGCCCAAGCCTTCTGCTCCCGTTTCAGCCTGTGATCTCAGCTGTCACCAGACGGAGCATTTAGAGCTTGCTTTGCAAACCTAAGGAGGTTTTGCCCTGATCGGGTGGGGAGTGTGAAATCCAACAAGGGGTTAAAAGATGGATGCTGGGCTCCCAAGCCCTTGCAGCTCCTGCACCTGCTTCTTCAGCGCAATCTGCTGCTCTGTGACTGTATGAAAGCAGTTTCCAGACACTGATCTTGCCGTCAGACAGAGAACAGGCCCGGGAAGGGATTTTGCTAGAACGCTTTCTTTAAAGCAGTGTGGGTTTTCTGTGCTGATGTGATCCCAGATGGTGGGTCCCCTCACTCCAGTCGTAGGTGGAATGTAAGCTGGAGAGTGCGATAGCCTGGCCACAGCCCCTGCCACTTCTCAGCCTCGATGGAACAGAACAAAGAACCCCTGGTTGTTCCTAAGTCTCTATTCCTCAAAACCACTGATAAGATTAGGACTGGTGATTCATAATGCTAATCCCCCAAATGCACCTCAAAATAGTGGAGAAAAGCTGGAGATTTCCTGATCAGTCACGGATGTGCTGGGGAAGCCTTTTGTGTTCAGATTGCCATCTTGGATCCCTCTACCTCAGAGATTTTGAATCCATTCATCCAGCAATAGTGATCTGAGTTGATTTCACAATTTAGCTATTATAAATTGAGCTGCTATGAACATTGATTTTGCTGTGTAACTGTAATGTGCTCATTTTAACTCCTCTGGGAGTTCATAAGGTGGATCCATCTCTAAAATTTTGAGGAGTCTCCACACTACTTTCCATAGCAGCTGTACCAGTCTGCAGTTCCACCAACACTGTGCTAGTGTTCCTACCTCCCCACAACCTCTACAGCATTTGTTACCGTTTGCATTCTTCATCTTTGCCAATATGGCTGGAGTGAGATGAAACCTTAATGTAGTTTTGATTTGCATTTCTTTGATTACTAGTCATTTAGAACACTTTCTTGTGTATTCATTGACTTGCTCAGTTTCCTCTGTTAAGAAGTTTCTCTTAAGCATGCTTGTCCATTTATTGGTTGGATTGTTTGTGTTTTTGATATTAAGTTTTTTGAGTACTTTGTAAATATTGGTATTAGTCCTCTGTCAGAAGAATCACAGGGCATGATTATCTCCCATTCTGTAGGTTCTCTCTTGACAGTGTGACCAATTCCTTGACTAAGAAGGAGACTTTTAGTTTAATGGTATCTCACTCATTAATTCTTGATTTAAATTGTTTCATTGTGGGGGCCATGTTGAATTTGTTGCCAACTCTCATATGCTGGAATGTTGGTCCTAATTTTTTTCTGGCAGTTGTATGGTAGCTGGTTTAATTCCTAAGACCTTGCTCCGTTTTGATTAGATTTGTGCAAATGGAGAGCTAAAGACCTAATTTCAATTTCCTACACATGGCTGTCTAGTATGTCCAGCAGAATTTGTTGAATAGGCTGTCTCTGGTCCATATTATATTTTAACCCCATTGTGAAATATCTGATGTTTAAAGATTTGTGGGTTTGCCTTCTGTTCTTTTACATTGGTCTTCATTTCTATTTTGATACCAATAGCATGTGAGTTTTTGTTACTACAGCTCTGTAGTATAATTTCAGATGTGGTATTCTGAAACCACCTGTTTCATCATTCTTGCTTAGTAATTTTTTTGTCTATTCTGGGTTTCATGTTGTTCCGAATGCATTTGAGAATTGCTTTTTCTATATCTTAAAGAATGACATTAGTATCTTAATGGGGATGGCACTGAATCTGTACAACATTTTTGTCAGAAAGGCCTTTTTAGTTACATTAATTCTGCCTAACTAAGAACATGGAATGTCTTTCATCTTCTCAGGTTCTCAATTTCTGTCTTCAATTTTCAAAAGTTTTCATTGTGATGTTCATTTGCTTACCTTGTTAGATTAATTGCCATGTATTTTATTCTTTTCAGGATATTGTGAATGGGACTAATTTCTTGATTTATTATTCTGCCCTATTATTGCTAACATATAGGAAAGCTATAGGAAAGCTATTTATTCATGGGTGTTGATCTTGTAGCCTGCCAATTTGGTAAATCTGTTTATAACCTCAAGCAATTTTCTGGTAGTTTTTTGGGTCTTCCAGATATAGGATCATATATCATTCGCCAAAAGGGATAGTTTGACTTCCTCTCTTCCTATTCTTATTCCTTTGATTTCCTTTCTCTTGCCTGATTGCTCCAGCTAGTCTTGAAGATTATATTGAACAAAGTGGTGAGAGTGTGCAGCCTTTTCTTGTTCCCAAGTTTAGTGGAAATGCTTTCAGCTTTTCTCCATTTAATATTTTGTTAGCTGAGGTTTTGGCATATGTGGCCTTTACAAAGTTAAAATAAGATCTTTTAATAGCTATTTTCTCTTGAGTTGTGAGCATAAATGGGTGCTGGTTTTCATCAAAGGACTTTTCTGTATCAGTTGAGATGATCATATGGTTTTTTAAATTAATTCTGTTTTCATGATGAATAATATTTATTGATTTGCATATGTTGAACTAGCCTTGCATCCCTGAAATGAAAAACACCTAATCATGATGAATTATCTTCTTGATGTGTTTTTGAATTAAGGATTTTGCATCAATGTTCAACAGATATTGGTCTTTACTTCTCTTTTGATGCATCTTTGTTGGGTTTTGGTATCAGAATGATGGTTTCCTCATAAAAAGTATTTGGGAGAGTTCCCTCCTTTTCAATTTCTTGGAATAGCTTAATAAGGAGAGGTGTTAGCTCCTTCTCATAGACGTGGTAAAACTCAGCAGGAAATCCACCAGATTTTTTTTTGGAAGGTTTTTAATTGCTATATGGATTTTGGTGCCTGCTATTGGGCCTTTTTTTATTTCAATATCATCCTGTGTTGATTTGGGGATGTTGTATGTGTCTAGAAATTTGTCCATGTCTTCCAGATTATCTAATTTAGGGAAGTATAATTGTTCAAAATATGTGTGATAATCCATTTGATTCCAATGGGATCAGTCTTGATAATTCCCTTTTCATTGGTGATTTTATTGATTTGCTTTGATTATCTCCTTCTTATAGTGATATTAGCTAGGGGTCTTTCAATTTTATTTATTTTTTCAAAGAACCAATTTTTTGTTTTGTTGATTCTTTTTAGTGTTTTTGTTTTTTGCTCTCAGACTCATTGATTTCGGCTATGATCTTGACTCTATCCTGTCTTCTGCTGTCTCTGGGCTTAGGTTGCTCTTTCTTTTGTAGGAATTTGAAGTGGAACATAAGCTTATTTATTTGGGATGTCTCCTGGTTTGTTTGGTTTTTTTTTTTTTAAGAAAGAGGGGACAATGAGAGAGAGAGACAGAGAGAATCAATTTTTATTTGTTTTTTCATGTGGCTTTTGTTGCTCTGAGACTTCGTTGTGTATGTGGTGCTAGGGTTTGAACCCACATATTTGTGCATGCCAGGCAAGCACCTTAACTGCTGAGCCACCGCTCTAGCCCCTCTCTTCTGGTTTTTAATGTAGGCATTCAGGGGTATAAATTTTACCCTTAAGAATGCTTTCATGTGGGCTCTGTCCCCTTCCCCCACTGTGGGGGAAGTCTGCTCTTTTCCCTATGCTTTACTTTCTATATTCTCTCTGTCTCTCTCTCACTGTCTTTCTTTCTTAAAAAAAAAATGCTTTCATGCTGTCCCAAAGGTTTCAGTATGTTGTGTTTTCATTTTCATTTTCTTCCAAGAATATCATGATTTCTGCTCTTATGTCTTCTTGGATCTTCTTCATTCAATGGAGTACTATTCAATCTCCATGCATATGTGTGCTTTCTGTTATGATATGCTGTTAATTTGGAGGATCATGGCATCATAGCCTGAGAGGTTACATGGAATAATATCTACTTTTTTATATTGGCTGAGATTTCCTTTGTGAACTAGAATACGTTCTATTTTGGAGAAGGATCCTTGTGCTGCTGAGAATAAAGTATACTCAGCCAATTTGGGGTAAAATATTCTACAGATGTCTGTTAAGTCCATTGATTTATGAAGTTGTTTAAACTGGAGATCTCTTTACTAATTTTTGCTTTGATGATCAGTCTATTGGTGATACAGAAGCATTAAAATACTCCAGTATTGTGTTGAGAGCCACAAATGGTTTCATGTCCTGGAGTAATATTTCCACAAACTTGGGAGCATTCACGTTTTGAAAGTATATATTTACTGAGGTTATGTCTTTCTGTTGATTATTCCATTTATTAGAATGTAATGGCCTTCTTTATCACTTCTGATTTATTTATGTTTGAAATCTACTCTGATATAAGTATTGCAACTCCAACTTGCTTTCTTGTTATATTTCATACACCTGGTATTTTTTTCTCATCCTTCCACAATCAGTCTGTGGATGTCATGTGTCTTCTCTAAGCAGCATACTGTTGAATTTGGTTTCTTGATCCATTCTGTTGATCTATGTCTTTTGATTGGTGCATTGAGGCCATTCACATTCAGTATTAGAATAGGTATGTGGTTGTGGTTTATAGTCGTTGTGTTTTATAAGTAAGTTATGTGCTATCGTGGTTGTTTTTTGATAGTGGGCACTTTTAGTGAATTTCCCTTGTTTGTGGGTTTTGAGGCATTTTTGCCTGTTCTTCAATTTAGAGTTTAGCTTTGAGGATTCTTTGTAATGCTGGTTTTCTGTTCATAAATTCTGCAAGTTTGATCTTATGAAATATTCTTTTTTAAAAATATATTTCTTAAAGAGATAGAGGGACAGTGAGTGAGGGAGAGAAAGGGAGAATTGATTTTATTTAGTTTTTCATATGGCTTTCATTGCTCTGACACTTCATTGTATACGTGGTGCAGGGGTCAAACCCACATCCTTGCACATCTGGGCAAAGGCCATAATTGCTGAACCACCACTCTAGCCCCTCATACAAAGTTCTTATTTCCACTTAAAATTTAAAGCTGAATTTTGCTGAATATAGTATTCTCAGCTGCAGATGAAAAATCTCCTTTCAGGATCTTCTTGCTTCTAGAAACTGAGCTGAAAAGCCAGAGTGATCCTTATTAATTTGCATCTGTGATTTAGTATTTCTCGCTTGCCACATTTAATATTCTCTCCTTGATTTCCCTGTTATTCATTTTGAATATGATTTGTCTTGGTGAACTTCTGATTTAATTAGGCCTTTTGGATGTCCAATATGTTTCCTGGATGAGCATATCTGATTCTACTTTAATGTGGGAAAATTCTTTAACTATTTCATTGAGAATTTTATTTATATCTTTCATTTGTGTTTCAAATTCTTCCTGTATCTCAATTACCCTTGACTGATTCTTCTTATTTCATCCCAGACATTTTGAAAATTCTGTTCATTTTATGTGAGTTGTTTTTGTTTTTTGTCATCCATGTGCTCAAGCTTACTTAGCCTATCCTCATTGTTGGAAGTTCTTTCTTTCAGAGCTGAAGTTCTAATTTCTATAGAGGTTTGTCTATTATTAAATTCTTCCATCATTGTTCTGATGTGATTTTCTGAAGATTTCTGCTAATTGCTTCCTTCCTCAGTATGTTTACTTCTTTGATAACAGAATTTTTTTATCTCTAGAGTTTTCTCACATAGTCCCTTCATGAAATCTTCATTAAATCTTCTTTTAGATCATTACTTATCAGATTTTTGATAATTATTTCTTGGTTTTCATCCTACTCCAAGTCCATGTGTGCCTTGGTTGGGGAGTTGTGGGCTTGAGGTGAATCTTTTCTATTTTGATTCCTTATTTTTTATATTCTTCTTTATAATCTTTGTATTGAGTTTCCCTGTGGTGAAGGTAGACAAGTCTGGAGGTGCTGCTTCTTTGCTGGTCAAAGGGTCAGGTCAGACACCACCCCTATGATGACCACCTTCTTCCAGAAAGCTCCTTCTGCTTCGTTTTGCTGTACATTATAGATCAAGGCCCCAGAGCATTGATCTAAAATCTTTTGGAGGAGCATGGCAGCCTGCTGAATTGTAGAAACACAGCAGCCAAGAAGGTTCTGGGGTCTCATGTATGGCCCAAAAAGGCCTAATACATGACATGATAGGACCTGGGTTCCTTCAGAGGAGGTATGGGCCCAGTATATCTTTACCTGGCAAAAATGGGCTGTTTCTGGACAGCTATGTGCACAACGGCTGGGTAGTTCCGGACTGGGGTGGTCTTGGGCATGGGTACCCTGTGTGTGCCTAAAAGTCCTGGATCACCATGCAGCAGCTGCTGGGTACAGCTCTGTTGGGGTTTCTGGGTTCAGGTGCCCTGAGCATCTTGAGGGCCCCAGACCTGAGGCCTGGGTCAGCAAGCAGAAGCTTCTGGGATCAGCTCTGGTGGGGTTTCTGGGCACAGGTCTTTTCACAAGTTTTATTTTCAGTAAAATTAAACATTTTTTTCCACATATTTCTGCCTACTTTTAAAAATATGGTTGTTGGCCTCGTCTCACAAAAAAGTCATCATGTATTAACTTTTCACAACGACTGAAGTACAACTTGCATATTTCTTTATCTTACCATTTGTGTTTTGGCTTTATTTAAATCCTTTCTAGAAGTAATTTCATATCCTTTAAGTTGTTACTCATTTATTTAAATTAATTTAATCAAAATTTTCTTTTTACAGATGTCAGACCCTGATATTATTTTATAATGACTTTTCATTTTTAAACTTTTTTGAGAAAAGCTGATATGACACAAACACCTTTAAAACGAACCACAGTGTTATGCTCTTAAAATACAGAAGACTCACTTTATAATTTTCTTACCAGGAATTCTCAGACTATTCAATAGTACAGCTGCTTTTCATCCCTAAACCTAATATTTCACCAGCCTCATGGAGTTCAGAACGAGCAATTTCCAAGTGCATCAAAGATCTGTGAAAATATTGAGAGTTTTGGTTTATAAGTATTTCATTCCTAAAGAACATTCTAAACTTTCATAATTTCTTTCACTGACTGAGTATATGAAGATACAGGAACAAATATTTGGGGTTTATTTGTTTGCTTGCTTGCTTGTACCTATAAATTACATCCAGAGGAATTTCTTCAATATGAACTCAAAGATTTTTGGCACTTCGAGGTCAGTCCCGGAAAGATTAAAAGATGAGTGTCAGTGAAGATGCCTCTGGTCAGCAGAGTTAAGCAATCCCCTGAGAGTGCCCTTCTTTGGTGTTCATACACTGCATTATCCCTGGGCCATGAATGTGATGAGTATTAATACTCTTTACAGTATGTTATATAGCACAGAGTGACTTTAAGAAATGGAGAGTGCTCATAGAGCATTACCTAATCATATGAGCTCTTTAAAAGCAGTTTTCTCTGACTCTGGCAGAAAAGAAAATCAGCAAGACCAGAAATGAGAGAGAGATTTGTTGAGTCACTTGCTTGTTTCCCCAGAGCAAATGTGAACCAAGTTCATTTGACACCTTATTTTCTTGAAGACCACAATGACATCCTTCTTATAGGCTGTTTGTACCCTCAACAGCTCCTGGAGGTATTTATGGGTATCTGCCTTCCTGAGCCATCTGCTCACTTAGTGTTGACTGTCTCCTACACAGCTACTGAGTTCTCATGCTTGGACAGAATCATCATTGCATTCTCCAACCAAGGCACCATTCCAATGTTGATGACACCCACAATGGTCTCCTCCAGCATCCCCAACTCTGAATAATGCAACCAGAAGATATAAATCTAAGTTCTACCTTATTAGGTTTCAAGGTCCTGAGATGACGTTTCTAAAACCACATATACACTGCAATATACGAGAATATATGCAACATACGAGAAGAAGTATGTAACCAGAAGAGAGTTCTTTCTAGAGTCAAGTAGCACCTTGGTTTTGGATTTCACAGCCTCTGAAACAGTGAGAAATACATTTTTGTTGTTTCTAAGTTACCGAGCTTATGTTACCTTGTAGTAGCAGCCAAATAGAGAGAAAAACACAACCCCTTGTTTACTTTTTCTATCAGCATCTACATTTTCATATTAATCTTTATTCTGTTTTTCGTTAAGTAATAGCATTTTATAAATTTTAATACTAACATAAACAGAATTTTCTAGGAAAAATAATTTCACATAAACAAAACTTTAAAAAGTAAAAGCCATAGAGGTCATCTGATGACATTTATTCCCTATTATTTTCCCTATTATTAAACTTTGCATGGATTATCAAGGCCTCATAGTCCAATGTTTATATGGGACTGGTTTTAAAATCCCAAGTAGTCTCCTTGAGAAAAACACTTTTATATCTGAACATCCCCTCAGATGACAATATATTTTATTAATTGCTTTCTGTTTGTCTTGCTATAACAAAATACCTGCAGCTGAACACTTCACCAAAGAGTGAGGATTATTTGGTTTGTTTTAGAGACTGAATGGTCCAAGGCCTGCACCAGTCACCTTGTGAAGGTCACCTGTCTGCATCCTCACATGCAAAGAGAAGAAAAGGGAACTGGAAGCATGTCTGACAACCTATTCTCATGAAAACTAAATTCCTAATTGAGACAAGTATGAATCCCTTCTCAGGATGGTACCCCATGACCTAATTATCCTCTACTAGGCCCTATCTCTTAAAGTTTTCACTACCTCAAAATTACCACACCAGAGACCAAGGTTCAAACAAATATAACTTTGAGGAGAAAATCACAAATTACAGGACTATTTTCAAACCAATTCAGTGCTTATTTATGAAAGGGAGAACACCTAATGGTTATGACAATTATAAGATTTTTACACAGGATTTTGTATATTACATGACAAACACATTTCCATAAGGTATATAAATAGTAATAAATAGACATGACTATATAGAATGAAACAAAACTACTGAAGAGCATGTATTAAAAATAAATATTTAACACCCATTAGGCCACATGGAATTAAAATTTCAGAACTGGACACTCATCATTCCCGGTGACCATGACTCTTTCCCTGTGGGTCTTGGTCTTTGAATGCATGATGACATAAAAACAGAAATTTAAGAATGGTTCCTAGAATTTAGGACCTATTTGGTTTTCCAACCATTCTCAATATGAGCTAAGTTCCTCTTCATACATCAGTCTGTCAAAGAAAAACACTTCCAATTCGGAAAGAAATGCCTAATATACTCCCTGGATATACTGAAATTTTTAGCTGTGGGATTGCCACGTAAAGATGAGGGAAAACAGAGTCATAGTGGATACAATCTTGGGACAAAGAAGCCCAAGAAGTTTATGACTAGGGATTTTTTTCTTCTTTGCAACCATACGTTCTTATAGATCTAGTTTTGTAAATTCACTCAATGACTCATTGCAAATCAAATCATACCATTAGTGTATATCTGTTGGGACAAATTATGGGAAACATTTTCCAAATAAAGAAACTTATGGCTGATAGCCACAGAACCAAGTATTGTGGCTGGTTCATTAGATGTTCAACCTCATCTTTGTTTTATGTCATGACATGCTTTATACTTTCTAATGAGCAGAAATGGAAGTCCGCAGAAATGAAGATTTTGTTTTCAATTCAATCTCCACAAAATGGGGGGGGAAATGAGGAAGAAAGAGACAGGCAAAAACAGGGAGAAGCTATCACTCATTTTATCCCAAATATAAAAGCAAGCAACCCATGAATCATGTTTAAAAGCTTCCTGTATGTGTCTTTTAGTCTGCCCTTCAGGAAACTCCTCTTGCCTACTCACAACAAGCATTGACCACCTGATATTATATTACATATTTCTCTAATGTTCACATAAGTTGAGGATCCTGTGAGGGCAAAGCCTTGTTGGACTATATCTATAGTACTTAACCAGTGCCCTAAGCATATTATTTTATAAATAAAATGTTTAGCAAAGTAAATGAAATTATTCATATCAGTTTTCAAAAACAAAGTTTTCCTAACTGTACATTAAATGATAGGATTTTTGAAGAGACCAAATGAAGCCTCATTTCATACAGCTGTATTTCAAGATTTCAAGAGTAGATCATGATAACTAAATTAGTATTTTCATATTCTCATTGGCTATTTATATAGAGTCTTTGCAAAAAGTTAATTCAGATGTTTTGATTATCTTTGTATCAGGTGAGTTTTGAATTTCTGAGTTCAGAAGTTGGTTTTATATTCTGGAAATTAATCCTTAACTGGATATATTATTTGGAAATATTGTCTCCTGTTTTGAATATTTCCATTTGTACATGTTGTAACTACATTCAGCAATGTTTTCTAGTGATTTGTACAATTATTTCACCTTCTTGGTTGTTTTCTCAAGCTTTTCATTTTCTATGCCATTGCCAATAGAAATAGTTTCTTAATTTTCTTTTGAGTTTGTTCATTATTAATGCATCAAAATGCATCTGATTTTGGGGTGTTTATTTTATATCCTCATACTTGGATGAAATTATTTAACATTTCTAACATTTTCTGTACTTTTTGGAGTTTTCTACGTGTAAGATAATATCGTCTGAAAATAGATGATTCTACTTCTTTCTTTTCAATTTGTATATCTTTTATTTAATTTTCTCACTGAATTACTCTAGCTATTACTTCCAGTACTATGTTAGATTTTAATATCAAGACTAAATTTTAGATAAAAGTGGACATTCAAGATGGCAGATGAGGGGAACACTATATTTCCAATTGCTCTGTGACTCAGGATACCAATAGCAGGAGTATTGCTTCTCAGTGATGTGGGTGAAAGGAAGATTTTGCTAAAATTCAATACTGGAAAGTCAGAATGTCTTAGAGACTCCAAAATTTGTGTGCTTTGAATAAAAAGAAGAAAGAGTACATTGGAGCAAAATTGATTGCACCATTGCTGGTGGCAGCAGTGCAGGTTCCCCATGAAGGAAGGCAGAACAGAGATAAACATGATGGAAAGATTTGTCAACAAAAATCTGTAGATCAGAAGAGCAGCATGAACTTAGCTGATCCAGAGGCTGCACAGTCAACTGATGTTGGAAAGTGGCCTTTATTTCTCAACTGGCAAGTGGAGAGATGAGACTGGAGTTATTTTGAGGAGCCCACTTGCAGTTTGCTGCTAGTAGACACTGGAAGATCAGAACAAACCCCGCAATACTGTCACAACAAGTGCATAGGGTATACCAAGAAGACTGTATCCAGGGGGTTGAAGTCAGAAAAATGAAAGGGAGTCCAGTTCACTTTCCTCTTGAGTCTGGCAGACCACATGACCAGCTGAAGAGGGTCAGGAATCTGAGCAGGTATGAATAAATTCAGGGACTAAGCCTGGGAAGTCTGTGTTTGGGGGCAGTGTGTGAAGGACTGGTTGTCCTGCCTTGTGAGTAGAAAGCACGGGTGGCTCCTGAGATCCCCTCAGAGGTCAGCATCTGCCAGGCAGTAGGGATGTATTGATCTAAACTGTCCAGAGCAGATGCCATCCAAAAAAACCCCTGATGCCTGATCAGATCTAAGTTCCAGCCATCAAAATTCCCCTCACAGAACTCCGTAGAAAACCCACTCTGGTGGTGCATTGATGCGGTTTTATAGAGAAAATTCCAGTCAAGAGTAATTTCCATTCCATCCTACCATACAGCAGTGAGAAGCACACTGAGCTGTTACAAACAGCTTCAGTTTTAGGCCACTCCCACAGTGAGCTTGGTGAGCAACACAAGAGGATGAAGGGATGAACCACCACAAGCTCTTGCTCTCTTTCTTTGTCAGTACATAGCCCAAGAATAAACAGAAAAAAAGGACAATTATGCATATGCAATGACCACTCATTCTTGTTGACAGTTTTTACTACCTCAGTGGAGATAATTATTTCAACACCTTAATAAGAATCTTTGTTTTCTCATTCTTTCTTTTCTTTACTTTTCTCTTTTCTCCTTTATTTTGTGTGTGTAAGTATATGTTCTTGCTGTGTTGGTTGATTTTTGAACATGTATACATAGTTTGATTTTCAGTTTTAGAATATTTAATATAGTAATTTTTCCTTGCCATGGCTTTTGAAGGTTAATGGTTTGGTTTGTTTATTTTTCTTTTGTTTTCTTTGCATTGTTTGCTTCTCTTGATTTTTCTTCTCTCCCTTCTCCTACTAACAGCCTGATTCTATTGTTCACATCTCTTTTTTTTATTGTTTTTCCTCTTTTGCACCTCTTTCTTTACAAGCATCACTTGCTACATCTCTTCTATATGCTCTCATTCATATTTTGAACATCTTACACACCCTTATAACTTCCTATCACATTTTCTTTTCTCTTCATGAATGATATTTTCATCATCTTTTAGAAAAACTTGGTTTATATAATTCATGTTGCTATAGTTATTATTGCTGGAGATAACATATTTGGCATTCGCTTCCACTTTAACACCAGATCTCATTCACAGCTATTTATTACTTCTTTCTGCTGGCAGTTGCTGACTACATCATTCCTGTTCTGGTGGTAGTTACCATGGTAGAAGTCACAGTAGTCACTGTGACTTTTTGCTTTGTTTGTTGTTACTGTTTGTTTTCCTCTTTTCCCTGAGGTGTTGGGAAACTACAAATTCTAATGAGACACTACAAATTCTCAGGATAGAGACTTTGCTGCTGAATTATTTTCAGCCAAAAGATAGTAGTGTTTGCTCTACAAACAAAATCAGTATACTCAAGCTTCTGCTATACCTTTTAAAAGAATAGAGACAAAAAAAAAAAAAAATATATATATATATATATATATATACCCAAACTAATGACTAGGTTCCAGATAGGAATGCATAGAAATGGGCCCTCGGGTCGCACTCACAGACATCCATTCCTATAGGGAAAAAAAAAAAAACTATGCATACCACACCTAAATTGAGTCTAAACCAGATCACTCTTGTACACTTTAGCAGGAGAAGTCTGTGACCTAAACAGGCTCATATTTAAGAGTGGAAGACAAATCTATCCCAAAAGATGCATAAAATCTAACACAGGAATATAAGAAATGTGAAAAAAACAAGATAATTTAACAACTTTTAAAGGTCATAATTCACCAGTAACTGACTTCAAAGGTATTTAAGTGGATGAAACATCAAATAAAGAATTCAAAATAATAATTGTAAAAATTATTAATAAATTCTAAGAGAACACTCAGAAAAACAATTGAATGCTGAAGACAAAAGTTGGAAGCTACAGGACAAAGTGGACAACTTTGAACATTCAGAAAGTATCAAAGAAAACAAAATGTCACCATGATCAGAATATAAAATAACTCTGAGACAAATTGAGAACAAACTTAAGAATCATTGTAATTGAATAAGTTGTTGAGATGCAGGTAAATGGAGTGGATAACCTCCTCAGGGAATAATAAGTGAAAATTGTCCAAACTTTAAGAATGACAAGAAGTCCATTTATCACAGGGGTTTAATTGGGGGAAACATGGAAACACGGCGAACCAAGTGGGGGAAACATGGAATGGCATCAGCCTTGGCTTGCTATGTGAATATACATTTGTTCTTAATTGTTTGATAATGATTCTCCCTTATTTGCAAGTTCATATTCAACAAATTTAAAAAATTAAAAGAAAAAAAGAATAAGATGGATAGCCAGATACTTGAGTCATCCACAAACCTAAATACATAAAAATACCTCTCCTCGAAGCATTATAATAAAAATGCCTCACATATTAAACAAAGATAGAATGTTAAAAGCCTCAAGAGTGAAACATCAGGTCACATTTACGGTCAAGCCAATTAGATTTTTTTTTAAAGAAAGAGCAGCAGTGAGAGAGAAAAAAAAAGAGGGAATCAATGTTATTTAGTTTTTCATGTGGCTTTTGTTGCTCTGACACTTCATTGTGTACATGGTGCTGGGGCTCGAACCTATGTCCTTGTGCATGCCAGGCAAGTGCTGTAACTGCCAAGCCACCACTCCATCCTAGATTACTTTTAATTCTTCAGCAAACTCCAAAGACAGGTGAATTTGGAATGATGTTTTCCAAAGACTGAAAGAAAACAGTTTTTAACCTAGACCACATAAAACACACATAAAACAAAGCTGTCTTTCAAATATTATGGAAAAATAAAAACATCCAAGATAAGAACAAACTACAGTTGAAATACTCAAATCAAAAGCAAATTACAGAGCTCACAAATGAACCAATACTATTTGAAAATTAGGTAAGCAAATGAGAAACAGGATCACATAAAACATGATAAACAGCCAAAATGGAGTCAACACATCTCTCCAAAATAACACTAAATGTAAATGCTCTCAACTCTCCAACTAAAAGACATAGGCTTGCAGAATGAATATGAAAAGAAGACCCACTCTACGTTTGCAAGAGACTTACCTTACAGGCCAAGAAAGTCACAGATTGAGAGTGAAAAGGTCGATATTGATATACCATGTGAATGCTGTGTGAAAACAAGGAATAGTAGCTACTGTTATATCTGACAAATCTCAATACAAGCCAAAATTAATCACAAAAATCAAAGAAGGTCACATCATACTGGTGAACAACAAAATCCAATAAGAAGATATTCATGCCCTAAATATTGCACACCTAATTACATAAAAGAGCCACTACTTGAATAAAAGCCTCATATGGACCCCAGTTCAATAATACTGGATGATTTCAGCTCACCTGTCTCACCAATAGGTAGGTCATCCAGACATAAACTCAGTAATGACATTTTTGGACCTGAAAAATACTATAAACCAAATACACTTAATAGACATCTATAGAGTATTTCATCCAACAGTAGTTGAACATACTTTGTTCTCAGTTGTTCATGAAATCTTCTCCAAAATAGACCATGTTTGATACCACAAAAAAACTTTAAAAACTGCAAAAAACCTAATGTAATTCCTTGCATCTTATTTGATGATAATATACAAAATTAGAAATTTACAACAAAGATCCTCAGAAACTCCACTTTTGAATGATGAATTGTGATAGAAGATATAAGAGAGAAATTATAAAATTATTAGTATCAAATGAGAGTAGTTATACAACATTTCAGAACCTCTGGGACACTATGAAGACAATTCTAAGAGGAATGTTTAAAGCCATGAGGGCCTACATAAGAAAGAGCCCAAATTAACAACTTAATGATGCATCTCCATAAGTTTGGAAAACAGCAAACCTATTCCAAAACCAGTAGAAGGAAGGAAATACATAAGATCAAAAATGAAATCAGTAAAACCTGAGAATTAAACAGTGCAAAGGATCAATGAAATGAACTGCTGGTTCTTTGAATAGATAAACAAGATTGATAAACCCTTAGTCAAAATAAACCAAAAGAAAAAACGCAAATTAATAAAATTAGTGATCAAATAGTAGAAATCACCACAGAAATTCAGAGAATTTTTAGGAACTATTTTGAAAATATACATTGCAATAAATTGGAAAATACAAGAGATATGGATTCATTTCTAGGCACATGCAATCTTTCCAAATTTAATCAAGTTGACACAGAAAATCTAACCTAACCCGTACCTAGCAATGAAATAGATGAATTAGTAAAAAAGCTTAAACTAAAGAAAAGCCCTGAACCAGGTGATTATCAACTGAATTCTACTAGACCTTTAAAAAAAAACCTAATGTCAATGCTCCTCAAATTATCCCATGAAATAGAAGGAATGCAACACCTCCAAATTTCATTCTATGAAACCAGTATCATACTCATACCAAAACTGGATAAGGGGCTACAGCGGTGGCTCTGCAGTTATGGTGCTTCCCCAGCATGCGCAAGTACACGGGTTTAAACCTCGGCACCCATGTAATACGCAACTAAGTCAGAACAAAGAAAGGCATGTGAAAAACTCAATAAAAAATTGATTCTCTCTCTCTCGCTCACTGTCCTTCTCTCTCTTTAAAAAACAAAAAAGAC
Organism: Aplodontia rufa; assembly: GCA_004027875.1. Classification (NCBI taxonomy): domain Eukaryota; kingdom Metazoa; phylum Chordata; class Mammalia; order Rodentia; family Aplodontiidae; genus Aplodontia; species Aplodontia rufa. Next base: position 19,346 of record PVKS010020048.1, on the reverse strand, counting down.
TGTATAAGAACTAATCAAGGAAAGAATACCACAGACCAATACCATTGGTGAACTTAAATGCAAAATTTCTTAATAAAAACTTACCAAAGGTATTCAACAGCATATTAAAAGATTGCACAACATGACCAAGTTGGCTACATTTTCAAATTCTCAGTGTCATTTTTCAACCCTGATCATATCATTTCCTTTGCCTGGCATGATGGAATATGCCTGTAATCCTAGCAAGTTGGGAATTTGTGGAAGGACGATTGCAAGTTCAAGGCTAGTCTCAGCAAATTAGCAAGACCCAGTCTCAAAATAAAAAGGACTGGGGGTATGACTCAATTGTTATGCACCCCTGGGTTCAATCTCTGATAACCCCAAAAAGAAACAATCAAAAAGGGAGGCATCAAATTATCACCCTTTGTACACTATACAATCCCTGAACTTAGAAGATTCAAAAAGTTCCACTATAAGACTGCTAGAGCTACTAAAGAAATTCTACAATGTAGCAGGTTACAAACTCAGTGTAAAACTACTGATGGCTTTCCTGTATACTAATAGTGAATCTGCTGAGAAAGAAATCAGGAAAATAATCCCACTCACAATAACCTCCAAAATGAAAAAAATAAAATACCTTTTAGAAATATATATAACTGAGTAGGTAAAATACCTCTATAATTAAAACCATAGAACACTATGAAGGATATTTAAAAAGTCACAAGGATATAAAAAGATCTCCCATGTTCATGGGTAAGCAGAATTAATACTGCTAAAATGACCTACTACCAAAAGTAATAATCAGATTGAGTGCAATTTCCAAAATATCAATGACATCCTTCATAGAATTAGAAAACGCAATCCTAAAATTAATTTGAAACAATAAAGGATCCAGAATCAACAAAGCAATTCTAAGCCATAAAAGCAATACTGGAGGCATCACACACCTGATTTCAAATTATACTACAGAGCTACAGTAACAAAAAGTGCATGGTTCTGGCATAAAAACAGACACATAGACCAATGTTAAAAAATAGAAGACACAGAGACAAATACAGACATAACAGTCATCTGATTCTTGACAAAGGTGTAAAAATATATATTGGAGAAAAGTCAGTCTTTTAAACTAATGGTGCTAGGACAACTGGTTATCCATGTATAGAAGAATGAAATTAGACCCTAATCTCTCAATTTGCACAAAAATCAGCTCAAAATGGATCAAAGACCTAGCAATTAGAACAGAAACTATATAACTCCTAGAAGTAAACATAGGGTCAACATTCCACCTTTTAGATACAAGCATCGACTTTATCAGTAGGACCTTTAAGCTCAGGGAATAAAGCCAAAAATTTAACAAAAGGAATGTCTTCTAATTAAAAAGCTTCTGTACCATGAAGCAAACAATTAGGAATGTGAAGAGACAATTCCTAGAATGGGAGCACATCTTTGCTAGCTACTATTCTGACAGAGGATTAATATCTGGAATACATAAGGAGCTCAAAAAAATTTACACTAAAAAATCAAATAAGCCAATTAAAAAAAGGAAAATGAACTAAACAGATATTTCTGCAAAGCGGAAATGCAAATGGCCAAGAAATATATGACAATACGTTCAACACGACTAGCAATTAGGGATGTGAATATCAACACTACACTAAGAATTCATCTCACTCCCATTTGAATGAGTGCCATTAAGAATACAAACAATATTATATGCTGGATTGGGCTGGGAGAAAAAGGAACACTTTTACACTGTTGGTGGGAATGTAAATTAGTGCAACCACTATGGAAATGGTATGGATGTTCCTCAAAAGACTAGAAATGGATCTACCATGTGACTGAGCTACACCACTTCTTTGCACCATACTATAGCAATGCATGCATACCCCTGTTTGTGGCACCACAATTCACAATAGCCAAATGATGGAACCAGCCTAGCTGTCCATCAGTGGATGAAGGGATAAAGAAAATGTATATATATATAGTGGAGTTTTATTCAGCCAAAAGGAAATTATGTCATTTTCAGGAAAGTGGATGGAAATTGAGACCATTGTGGTAAGTGAAATAAACCAAACTCAGAAGATCAAGGATCATATATTTTCTCTCAGATGTGGAAGCTAAGCAGGAAAAAGAAAAATAAAGTTAGGTAACAGGGGTCTCATGAAAATGGAAGGAAGATGAATAAAGTAGTGGCAAGGTATTGAGGGAGTAGAGGTAAGGAGAGATGAGAAAGGGGGTATACAGGGGAATGATGTTGGTCAAATTATGTTATTACATTTTTGTAATGTGTGCATGTATGAATATGTGGGAATCATAACAATAAATCCCACAATTATGCACAAATATAATGCATTAATAAAAATTATGGTGAAGAAAAAGAAAGACTGTAAGTATTTCTGCTCCACCTCTGTGCAGGTCAGTTTGGTCAAAAAAGCTTCCACGATTGCTCATTCATCTTTGGTCCATTTCCGCCTCCTAATTTTCTGTTACTGCTTTATAGAAGTTGAAAAGAGAAGACTTATCTTTTTGTTCTCACAAAGGAAAAGGAAATAAAACCAAAAAGGATCTTGAAAGTTAAAGTAATTCATGAAGGTTTTCTGTTTGGTCAGCAGGACTGCACATTTAGAAAAAGTACAGGATAAACAATAGACTTAAACCATTCAATTCTTTTTTAACATTTAATTCAAAAAACATAGTGAATTATTCCATGGAAAGTTATATAAAATTTGGGTTGCATTAAATGTGATTAATGAAAGAAACAATCTTAAGATTACTATTTTCCCTTGAAGACTATCTTTTCTCACTGTTTTCCTGATGGCAGACAGAGGAGGCAGGAGGAAGCCACCCTATAACTGCTCTCTGCCAGGGTGCTCGATTTTGGTCCCTGGGTTCCACATAGGACCTCAGCTCACTTTCCAAAGATGAGGGCGGGATGCACTCCTGTGTTTTTCACGTAGATACTCTTTGCTGCAGCCCCAGGTGGAAGTCAGAGAAGGAGTAGAGCAACACGGAGATGCAGGGCCCACTTTGACCATGAAGCCACCTCTGCACCAAACCAAGACACAGAGCCTGGAGAAGCACAGCTGCTTACATGTCACAACTGCCTGGCATGTTCTGACCTGCTGCTGCCTTCACCCACCCTCCAGTATGGACTCTGCACCCCCACAACTGAGTGTGCACTTACGGATTTGTTGTTGCTAGTGAAGCAAAGGCCAACTTAGGTTTAAAGTTACTTGGCCAGGGAACTGCAGTCTGAGGACAAGTTGTCAGCTACCCCTTTTTCCTGGAGTTCTGTGTCTGGTTCTTTTGGAAAGCCAGAATTCTTAAAAAATGGAAAAAAATCTGATTTTATTACCATTTAGTTAAGAAATGGCTGATTGCAGGTGAAGATAATTGAAATACAAAGCACTGGGGCTTTCAAGGATGTGACTGTTTTGAAGTACACCTTTTTCCCCTCCCAGCTGGGAAATTTGGGGGTGGCTGAAGCCAGATGGCCGATGCCCTGATCCTCTACCTACACACGTGTCCCCCTCCCCAGTTGGCTTAGGGGACCTTGGTCACCACAATGGATGTAGAACTGCAGGCAGGAATGTCACCACAGTGACCAGAGACTATTTCAACATCCTTTCTCTCAGCAGTAATTTTTGGAGAGGCAAAAGAATTTTTTGTTTGTTTTAAATTTTCATTTTCTCATCTCTTGCTCTAGGTCTGGCTCTATTTTTAAGTTCTCTCCTTATGAATATCATAATTTCTTCATTACCAATGAAGTCATACATGTGTGTATGTGCATGTGCATAGATAGTCCTCAAATTTCACATTCCAGATAAGATTGCTCTTATTTTGAAACATATTCTTCCAGTTTATTTACTAGATCGGATGTGAGTCATGGAGACTGGGTGTTTATATATTTTGGATCTTTGCTTTAAGTAAAATAAGACAAAAACACAAAACAAAAGTGATTACTGAGACAGGAAAGGGCAAACAGTTCAATAGTAGAATGCTACAATGTTAAGCTCTGGATTCAGTGCCTAGCACCAAGAAAAAAGAAAAAATAGTGATTATTTATTGAAAATGAGCAAATAATCATAACCATTAACAAATTTTTAAAGGTTGATAATATTTACAAATACCCTTTCAGTTTTAGTATGAAAAATAATTTAAAAACCCAAAAATGTAGTAATTTAAAGAAGTCTGTTGTGTTAAACCATGGAACAAAATTATATTATTATATTATCAAATTACATTTTGGCTTTACATGGTGACTTCTGAGTACTAGGTGCAAATAACTAGACACTATGTTCTTAAAACAGTTGCAGACTTACTTTCATTGGCTATATTTCTCTACCTATAGTGCTCTGAGTTGCTCAAAAAGACTGTCCATCCCATTTTCACCAGTATTATTGTGTGGAACTGAATCCTTGACTATAACAAGACAAAAACTAAGTACTAATTGCCAGATGTTAGAGATTTGTTTTTATAACATCAGCTAAAATAACAATTATCCAACACTGTTCCGTTGAATACAGTATCAGCAGATAAACTTCAAAATTATAATTTCAAATGCCCACATTTTCCCTTTACTGTGTCATGTAGTGCTACCAATCACATTTTCATTTGAGTGTTTATGTTTATATAAGCTTATTCCCAGAACTTCCTAATTTCAGTGTTAAAATATGCTCTTATTTTGTGAAAATAGATTGGTTTTCACAAATAAATTTTTTTGTTTTGTTTTGTTTTTAATTTAACCATACTGCTTTGTCCTGCAACAGTTAGGGGTACATTTAGTCATAGAGATATTACAAATGTAGGTCCCATTGCTGTTATTTAAAGAAGAAGAAAGCAAACATCTTATATCTGCTAATCAGTGTGTTGATGGTGTAAAATATTATAAAATTTAGCAAGAAGTAATAGATACTAAAATAATGATACAAATAATATGTTGTCTCTATCCAAGTTTTACTTGTAAGCATTATAAGTAGCTTCACAGAAGGGCCACTCCTACTGGATCTTGAAGAATTACTCAGAGTTCAGCAAAAAGATCTTGGAAGAAATATGTTTTAGCGCAGAAAATACGCAATGGTAGGGGTAAGTGCTGGGAAACCTGGGTCCAGTAGAACAGGCTCAATGAGGATGAAGTAGAAAAATCACTGGGCACACAGATCATGGGCTTTATTGCACACTCAGGAAAAGACTTTGAATGCCACTAGGTACTCAGAGCTGTGTTTGAGTTCCTTCTCTATGATGAGAGGGAGAGAGAGAGAGAATAAAGTGATGGCACTAGAATACAGATAGCATAGAGGGCTATTGCAACACCTTGAAAGATCTGTTTAACCCCATCCCTTAGTCTAGAGGGGAAGTATAGCTTCCTGTAATCATTCAGGATTCTGATTCCTGCCATCCCATGGCTCCCTACACACTAAGGCACTGCATTCATCTGCAAATGCAAAGACTAATGGCTGCCACACCTAATATCCTAAGTAAGTAGGATGGGAAAAGAGTGACTGCTCGAATAATGTCTCAGTGCTCTGTGGGCCAGACCTACAAACTAACATACAAGTAATTCCAATTCAAATCCAGGTGTAAATTTAATCACCAGGACCTTCCCAGCAACTAGGAAAACATAATCTCTTCCTGGGTTGACAAGAGCTCATCTTGTAAATAGAATCATAAAATATTTAAAACTGAATATTCTGTCAGAACTCTATGTACAACAATATCAGAAAGAGGTTTCCTATAGTCCTGAAAGGAATCTGGCCATTTCTAAAATTGAACCTATTGGGCTATGTACAGTGACCTGGACTCCCTGAGACAATGAGACCAATGATATAAAAAGGCAAACCACAGAGATAGAAAGTTCTCTCTCACCAAATGGAGCAAATGAGAATATTTCTCTCTCTCGCTCTCTCTCCCCATCTTTTGCTCTTATTTTTCTTTTTCCTTTTTATTCATGAATTTTGAATGATACAATTGTAAATATAAAAAAGATAAAACTACCCCTTTTGGTCTTTAAATTAAAAGTCATGTATTTGTAGCATTGTTATTATCATTTATTTTAATAACTGTTATTAATTATTTGTTTTATCATTTTAATGACCATTTTATTGAATTTAAAATATTTTAAATTAACAAAAATGCATATATTTATTGTGCACAACATGTTGTTAGGAAATGTGAACACATTATAGAAAAGTTAGAATGAACAAATTAATGTTGTTATTACTTCACATGTTATTTTTGTGGTGAGAACACCTAAAATATTAACAACTTTTAAGAATATAATACATGGTTATTACCTAAATTTATCACGTCACATATGTCTTTAATCTATTTCTTCTAATTAACTGAAATTTTGTATCCTTTGCCCCACCTTTCCCAACCATATGCCCAGACCAAGCCCTAATAACCATCAGATTCCATATAAAAGTATGAATTTGCACTGGTCTTTCTGTGCCTGGATTAGTTTCCTTAAAATAATGTCCTACAGGCTCATACATGCAGTCATAAGTGATTAATGTCCTGTTTGAGGGATGAATACTATTCCATCATGTATATATATTTTATTTTCATCCTTCATTCATGTGTTGATCAACTGATTTATAGATTGGTTCTATGCTTTGGCTATTGTACTGTAATGAATATGAGCATGCAGGGATTTCTTCAACATGCTGATTTAATATCCACTGGATGTATATTGGATATAGCTGGAAAGTGGGGAAAGAGAGAGAGAGAGAGAGAAAGGAAAGCACAAGGTAAAGGAGAGACAGGTTATATCTTTCCAGGGCACACACCCAATGGAAATACTTCCTCCAACTAGGCCACACCACCAACACTTTCTACATCCTCCCAGTAATGCCATAAAATATGAATCATTCAATGGATTAATCCATGGACAAAGTTAGAGTGCATAATCTAATCCCCTTATCAGAGGCTGCACCTCTAAACATTGCTGCATGGAAATCGAATCTTCAACACATAAATCTTAGGATTTATTGCATATGCAAACCACAGCACTCTTTTCCAAAAACGGCTGTACTAATTTATATTCTCACCGACAGTGTGCAAGAGTTCCTTTTTTTCCAGTCTCTGTAATAGTTTTTTCCTTTCATCTTTGTGGAAACAGTCATTCAAAAGTGTGTGAAAAATAACCTCATTGTGATTTCTATTGCATTTCATCAATGATTAGTGGTGTTGGGCATTTATCCATCTTCTTTGAGGAATACCTATTCAAGTACTTTGTTCAATTTAATTGAGACATTTTTACTATTAAGTTTACTTTTTCATCACTGTGACAAAACACCTTGCAAAAACAACTTAGAGAAAAGAAAGTTTATGTGGGGCTCACAGCTTCGGAGCCTCAGTCCACAGATGGCTCACTCCATTGCTCTAGGCCCAAGATGAGCCAGCACATCATGGGGAGAAGGCCCAGAAGAGAAAAGCTGCTCAGCTCACAGTGGGGATAGAAAGCACAGATGGGGGTCACAGTGACTAGGCACACTTTCAGGGCAAGTCCCAGTAACCCATCTCCTCCAGCCACACTCCACCTGCCTGCATTTACCACCCAGTCCGTGCATTCAGCATGGGATGATCTGATTAGGTTATAGTTCTCACAATAGAATCATTTCACCTCTGAACATTCTTGCACTGAAGGAGTTCTGAGGGACACCTCATATCCAAACCATAATACATACTTTTAAAATTTCAAGAATTACATTTAAGATTATTTTTATCTTGTATGATATAAAAGAGTAATTTTTTCCTCTGAATATGGTTATTCATTTGACCCAATCCCATCAATACAGAGACTATCATTTCTGCATTATGTGTTCTTAGCAACTTTTACCAAAATCAATTGACTGTGAAATGTTTAATATATTTCTGAGTTCTTAAATCTGTTCCATTGGTTTACATATCTGTTTTCCTACCAGTACTATGTCATGCTTTTTTGATTGCTATCACTTTGTAGCATTTTTTATAAGAAGGAGAGAGAGACAGTGAGAGAGAGAGAAAGACAGAATCAATTTTTATTTAGTTTTTCATGGACTTTCATTGCTCGGACACTTCATTGTGTATGTGGTGCTGGGGTTTGAACTCGCGTACTCGTGTATGCAAGGCAAGAACAGTAACCACTGAGCCACTGCTCCAACCCCATTGTAGCATGTTTTGAAGTAAGGTTGTGTGATATTTACCATTTATGTTTCTGCTTTGTTTTGTTTTGCTTCTCAAAAAGGCTTCAGATATTCAATCTTTCATGGTTCTATGCTAATTTTTGTATTTTTCTATTTTCCTGAAAAATAATTTTGATTGATATTGCATTAAATGTTTACATCGCATTGGACAATGTAGAACAATATCAATTCTTCAAATCCATGACTTCTTTACATCTATGTGCATCATCTTCAGTTTCTTTCACCAATGCTTTATATATCAGAGTGCTTCTTCTTGTTTTAATTTGTTCTCAATTACATCATTTTTTGCAGCTATTGTTAATAGGATTTTCTTCATTTCCTTTTCAGGTAGCTCGTTGTAAATATATAGAATTACTTTTAATCTTTGTATGCTAATTTTATATCCTACAACTTTACCTAATTCATTTATTTATTTTGACAAATTTTCAGTGGAATCATTGGATTTTCCTATATGAGATAATGTCATCACTAAACAGGGATAATTTTATTTCCTCTTTTATTGTTGTATGTCTTTTCTTTCTTTCTCTTGCCTCATTTCTCTGGCTAGACTTTCCAGTACTCTACTGAACAGAAGTAATGATGGGACAAGAAGTATAGCTCGGTAAAGTGATTGCCACTGGGTTTGATTTCTGGAGCATGTGCGCGCACGCACACACATACACACACACACACAGCAAGCATGAGCATCTGTGCCTTGTTCCTGTTCTAAGATAAAAAGCATTGAACTTTTCACCACTGAGTACAAGGTAGGTATGGGACTGTTGAAGACAGCCTTCATTGTGTCATGGTACATTCCTTGCATACTTAACTTGCTCAAAGTTTTTATTATGGAACTGCAGATGTAGAATACACGGTACAATGATTGCTTAGCATGCTCAAGACCCTGAGTTCGATTCTCAATACTGTAAAAGAAAGAAAAATAATAAGAAAGCTTTATGATAAAAGAATGTGAGATTTTGTCAAATGCTCTTTCTGCCATCTATTAGATGATATGGTTTTGGTCCTTCACTCGATTAATGTAGTATAGCACTCCATCAAATTGTTTACGTTCACCATCTTTACATCCCTAGTACAAATGCCAATTGAATATGGTGAATGATTCTCCAAATGTGCTGTTGAATTTGGATTGCTAAAATTTTGTTGAGAATTTTGGCATTTAAGTTTGACAGGGATGTTGGCTGTGTAGTTTTCTTTTCTCAGGGGAATCCTTGCCTGACTTTAATATCAGGATTTTGCTGGCCTTGAGAATGAGTCAGGAAGGACTCCTTCATCAGCTTTTGCAAGGAAATGGAGAAGATTGGTATTAGTTGTTATTTAAAGGCTTGGTAGGGGGTTGGAGCAGTGGCTCAATGGTTATGGGGCCTGCCTGGCATCGGCAAAGACATGGGTTTGAACCCCAGCCTAACGTACACAACAAAGAATCAGAGCAACGAAAGCCACATGAAAATCTGCATAAAACTGATTCTTTCTCTCTCTCACTGTCCCTCTCTTTCTTAAAAATAATTTTAAAAAAGCTTGGTAGGATTCAGCATGTTCTCGGCCTTCTTTGGTGTGTGACAATAATTATTATTATTTTAATATACAAGAAAAGCACATTTGGAGACTTTCTCCTGGCTTTTTTGGTGGGTAATTCTTGCAAGGGAAAAAATCTTCCCAAACAACATTCTGTAATTCTGTTAAAGGTATATAATAGTGGGAAAACAGAATTGTAAATGTGCTTTCCTAAATTGATGGAATGAGACTTTTAACTGAAATGAGCTCCTTCACATTCCAGTAAGACAATTCTAAAAAGATTAACCAAATCCCAGTTTAGAAATTATGATTTTCTAAGTTTTTTCTTTATTTATGTATTTATTGTGGTTCCTGTACTCAGCTTTGGAGCTTGGTGGGAATTATCAGGCAGAAGGAACTTGTTCACCATCATGCTACTCAAAGCTTGATGAGGGAACAAAAAACCAGAGATGTCACAGCCCTTCTGAAGGAGCACAGACTTGAAATAGTTCCAGTTCAAAATACTGAGTATAATTAAATTAGAAACACATGAATTCATGCGTGTATCAAGCCCATATCAGAGAAACCAGGTAATATTTAATGAAGAAGTAACCCTTTCTAGGCATGGAGTCTGATGATAACCTGATCTTGAGTTTCCCCACCTCCACAGCATATCTGTGCATTAACCAGTCTATGGGTGGCTAATAAACACAAGTCCGAATAGACTAAACACTTCCACTTCAGCTTATAAGTCAAAAGATGTGTTTATATTTTACAATGGTGCTAAGCAGGTGGTAAGTGTTCACTTTCACAGACAAGGTATAGAGTCATCTTACCTTGGCACTTGTACTCAAAATGGAGCAGGTCAGGACAAACCATTGCTTTACAAATAGAATGATACAGAGTTTGTCACAGCTTGAAAAATGGGTTCTATTCATCATAGACCAACTCAGAGAAGGACACAGGAGACCAAAATTAGGATGAACAAATGAAATCAAGAGAAAAATTTAAAGTACAAGAAAACAAATATTCAATAGAGAGAATCAAGGTATCCAAATTATTTATCTTTGAAAAAATTAATGAAACAGGCAAACATGAAGAAGTGACAAATTGGCATGATTTTTTGCAAAGTATATAAAAAGACTCATGAACTCTTTCTTCCACTACACTAACAATTAGAATAAGCATATAATCAAAGCATCTTAATATTGTTAATCTACTACAGATCTGAATTCATAAGGCTAGTGGATAAATTGAATTTCCAAAAAGAAGAATATCTCTTGAAGTGACAGACTGTCACATACATTTAACTTTGATCTGAATGTGGAACTAAAAAATAATAAACTTAAGACTGCTCATAGAAAAATTCAAGAAAGCCATTTCTTTCAAGCAATATTTTCTGGGTAAGTTTTACGTATTAGGTGTTTCAATTCATTTGGTTATTTATCTGCTAAAAAGTATTTCATAGGCACTGACTTCATACACTACTCAGCCACATACCAGGCTTTCCTAGGTACATCTAAATTATTGATATTAAAGTGGTCAGATAGGAAAGATTGTTTAGACAATTAATTGATCTCAACCTCCTGGTGTAAGCAGAAACCAAGCACTTGAAAAAGTTGCAATGCTAGGGGAAAAAAAGAAAAGAGGATGGCATTTCATTCTAGTGAGTAAATGAGGAGATAAACTTACTGAAAACAGACTATTGGAACTGGAAATATTATTGTATAAAAATGTTAATTTTCCTAAATTATTTTAGAGAAAACAGTAAGTTGTAGCTGTTGAAATGCACCTCCTCCAGTTCACACCCATGGCATTGTAAACAAGAGTGTGAATTCCCAACACTGGATTGATCACTTAAGACTTGAGAATTTAGCTTAGGAAACATTCCTCTCTGTATCAACAAAAGAGAATTTGTTAGTGGATAGAAGAGCCATAACGAATAATGAAGTAAGTGAAGTTTCAAGTGTTTAAAGATGGTAGGGGGGGAATGCAGGACAGTAATGGCCAAATTATATTGCTCTATTGTGTGCATGCCTGACTATATAACAACAAATTCCATCAATATGTACAACTATAATGCAGACAAAAAAATGTGGGTGGGGAGTTTGTGTGTTGGATCAGGAGAGATGAACAGGACTGCACTCATTTCTATGAAAAGGCAGAAGGCACATCAAAGGCAGAGCAGCTCAAGCCAGCTGTGCTTACTCCAGAACAAGAACCACTGACCCATTTCTCCTCTCTTCACAAGGAATCCTGCCCCTGACCTCTCTTCAAGGCCAGTGATCCTGACACAGAACTCACAGTGTCCAGGCTGGACTAAGTGTGGCTTAATGAAAGCACCTCTCTTGAGTGTATACATTATCATTTTAATGTTTTTATGTCCATGTTATATTCAATATGCAGATCATTGGCAAAATTTAATCTGAAGATTTTTCATCACTAAAAAAATCAAGGGGTCAAAATTGTGGGGTTTATAATTCCAAGTGCCTGATTTTTATCCGCCAGGGGCTATTATTGTTACCACAAGAACCTAACATCTGACAATGGGCCATGTGGTTACTCAGCACAGCAGAATGCTAAGGACCAAGGGAAACAGCTAGAGAGCTCCAATGGGCAGATGTCATGGACAGTGGGAAACAGAACCTAGAATTGTCCTAACCTTAGAGAGTCCAGTCACTGCAGTCAGGGCTCACCCCCAGAGAGATTTTAACCCCCATTGCCAGGACAAAGTTTGACTTTAGCAGTTACAGCTACAAGCCTACAAGGACATGGAATATTAGATGTGATCCCTGAAGAGAAATTCTGAAACAAGAATCAAGCTCAAACGTGATGTGAGACCTCTGGCAAGCCATGGACAGCTCATGTCAGGCTCAGGATTATCTCACAGCATGGGTCTTATCAAGCCTAACTCAGGAGGGAAACATCCTGAGAACCTGGTGCTGGCCCATGGTTCTAGTCATATGCCTATAAAGAGAGAGTCAAGAAATATGGGCAAGGAATGAGAGCAATTGAACCTAAAAGCCAAGACTTTCCAAAATTGTTAGGAATTTGCAAAATCAGTGCAAAATCTGTCTTTTCCAAAAAACTCTGTACATCCCCATAGCAGTTGCCTGCCAAGAACTCAAGTTCCTGTCAGGAGCACACATTCTGTTTGGCTTGGTATCAAGACCACCCAAATGCAGCAAACCTTCATCATGATGATCCTCTTCCTACCCTGCTGCTGCCCACATGGACTCTGACCAGGCTAGAGGGGACTGTGTGGCACTGTCGTGTCAGCTCTCCTATTTCACTAACTTTCTTGTAAAGATATCCACTCTCTTTTCTTTGAACTTGCAATTGGTTGCTGTGCAAATCCACCACCCTGCAGTGAAGAGTTTCTGTAAGAAGAAAATGCTGTGGGGACTACTGAAGAGCAGAGGGACAGGTGAGAAGTGATTCCAGAGAGGCATCCTGTAGTATAAGTAGGAGGAAAATGGAGAAAGCATTACAGAAATGTCCAAATGAGGGGACTTCATATGTATCAGAACACTATGTGTTATGGTTTGGATGTGAGGTGCTCCAAAGAGATCATGTGTCAGACAATGCAGGAAGGCTCAGAGGTAAAATGATTAGGTTATGAAAGCCTTAAACCCAATCGGTGAGTTAATCTCCTGTTAGGGACTAACTGGCAACTGAAGGTCAGTAGGGTGCAGCTGGAGGAGGTGTGTCACTGGGGACATGATTTGGGGTATGTATTTTTTATCTGGTGTGCAGATAAAGCTTTCTCTCTCTCTCTCTCTCTCTCTCTCTTTCTTTCCTTCCCAATCACTATGTGAGCCTCTTCTCTCTGCCACACTCTTCTGCCATGATACTATACTCAGCCTCACCTCAAGCCCCAAGGAATGGAGCCACCTTCTACAGACTGAGACCTCTGAAACAAAGAGCCACCAAATAACTTTTCATCCTAAAATTATCCTTGTCCGGTCTTTTAGTCACTCCTTTTAGTGAAAAAGCTGTCTAAAACACCATGTGCAAGAATGGGCACAAAATTGCCTTAATACAATTGTTGAAGAAATGCATGACAGAGATCCTAATTATTGAATCATTCAACAATTACTAATTAATTTTTAATTGTTACAGACATCTTCTGTCAAGAGCTTCTTGGGTCCTGAGATTACAATAATTTTCTTACAACAGATGACAACTTAAGACTCAATGCCAAGGTACATGAAAAGTCCTCTCAATTGTTACTGCCCTTTTCCTCACCGTCAATACTCATTTCTGAACCATGATCATCTCAAGTCAACATTAAGATATGACTATTTCTTACCATTATTGTTGGTTACACAAATTGGGGAGATTTCATGGGGGTGTAGCAGTATTCTGCTTTAGTGCTTAATCTGAATGAAATAATAAACTAAGCGTTCTTTAATACTAAGGGTAATTTTTTCAATACTCTCCTTGTGACATTAGTCTACTTTTTTTGTGTATGACCATAGACCATTTAATACCATTTACTTAAAGTACTCCAATCTGTGAGTATATCATAATATTTATCCATTCAAGGGCTAATAAAGTTTTGAATAGTGTCTAGGGTTTGGACTGTTATGGGTACAAAAATCTCTGTATCTCCCTCTCAGTTCACATGCAGGGACATTCTTCTAATGTACACAAATAGAAAAATACTGCTGTAAGGCACATGTTGAGCACTAAAACATTCTCCAAAGTTTCATTGTTGTTCTATTTAATCTTTGCCTGGCAGTGAATGAGCTTTCCAGGTTTCCCACAAGCTCATCAGTCCTACACATTCTCAGCTAGGTTGTCATTGGCAGATGTATGGTAGCAACATACCATGATTTAACGAGTCATATAGTTGAACATCTTTTCATATGTTTATGGCCCGTTTGAATATCCTTTTGATAGTTTGTCTTTTACCTAAAAAACCCTTCAACATCCTTTTTTCACACAATTTTTTTAAATCTGTGCATTTGTGTATAGTTGAATAGCCTGTTACTTGAGAATAGATGTAACATTGGCACTTTCCAATTAAAATACATTTAGGCCGCTTTCATTTTTTCACATATCTAGGACTATCCCTGCTTTCTGTTGGCATGTTACCTTTAGTTCATTGTCCAAAACTTATCTTAGAGCCAATCTCTTACAGAAAATCCAATCTCCAGGACACTGTCTTTACTTGGGAAATATATTAAAAATGTAGAATACGTCTAGAATAAACAGTTGGGACCTGGGTCCTCTCCCAGGAGTTTACCTTCTGAGCTCGCTTTCACATGCCAGTTCATGATGGATATCTTCACTCTACTAAGATCATTTATAAAATAAAAAAACTTATTTCTCTGCCTCATAAATGCCATCTCAAAATTACATGATTTCACAAAGGAGGGATTTCAATGACTTTCCTGTGATAGCTGGGTGTTTTTAAGGCTGACTGAGACCATTCTGAGTCCTCAGTGATTCCTGCAAGTAGTCTATTGTCATCATGATGAAAGGGATCTTTCAGCTGTGATTATTTCTCCAACAATGCAATTGGGCCTCAGGTTTTCTTACTTATTTTTCTCCTGACATTTATGTTCCTCACATTCTGTCCTGCCATCCAATAGACATTTAAATGAACTCTTACCAACAAGTACTTCTCTCTCTCTATCAGAAATAGCAGATCAGGGTGTTAAATACTAAACCTTTGTTTCACCAGCTCATACCAGGTTATCCCAGTGTCTATTCAGCTACAAGAAAAGGGCACCCTGCCTAGAAATCTGAGTTCACATGAGACCCGAACATGCTTGCTTTGGAAACTCAATGGTAAAATGTTGCTCAGGAGGAAAAAGCTAACCAGCTGAAACTGAGAGGTCTCTGGCTTTGGTGAAGTTCCCAACCAAGTCACCACTGTACATGCCATAAATTATTTCACCCTGGGAAATACAAATACTCTCAGCAGAAGAATGTGCTCTCTGAAGAATCTGCAGAAGTATTAAAGGGACATCAGCTTAATCAACTAAAAAGATTTACACTGTCTGACATAGATTTAGATTTTTAAAATGGGGCTGTTGTTTTCTAGGTGCAAATAGCATCAGGTTTCCTGGAAGTAGCCTATTGTACCAGGAGCTCTCCATTGCTTTCAGTCTCCATCTGAGCTATGTCCCAGGCAATGCCACTTCAGGCCAGGGGTTTGTTTGGCCAGAAAACCTTCGTACTAAGTGAGTTTTAAACAAAGTCCCATGAAATGTTCAAACACAATCCTTCCAAAACTAAGAATTACTTCCTGATACTGAAAATTAAAGCTTCAAATTGTTTTAACTTCCAAACATCCTCAGGAAGTGTACAAAAACTGCCCCTGACATGTTCTCCAACACTGAGTGGCTAAACTTACTTATATCTGCTCTTGTACTGAACCACTTTGCCACCACATAGCCTATAAACACTTTCCTTGCCCTTCCATTTTCTGAAGATGTTAATTTGAAATGAAAAGGTTTCCTCTTTCTTCCATAAACACTGCTTTCAATAGGAGCAGTTTTACAGTCACCCTGCGGCCTCAGCTTTCAATGGAGCAAGAAGGGGTAAAGGCTTGCCTCTTTTCCCCCACAAGGTAACAATTCTCCACAGCAAAGCTACAGGGAGAAAAGAGAAAAAAATACTTAAAATTCTAGCATGTACCATAATTGTTCTTCAAGAATAAGTATATGGAATTTGTTCTTTTAAGTGTTTCTACTGACAGGCAACACATTTTATAGGATAAATTGGTTAGTTTATTCTTAGGACTAATGGCCTGGCCAGGAACTATCTCTTTATATCATCTCCAATTTATTATATATGTTACTTATTGGGAGTTTTTAAAACACAAATTAAGCCAAATCACCATTCTTATAAGACTATAAGAATGAATTCTTGAAAGTCGTCCATTACATGAAAATGAAGTCCAGTCTCCCTGCAAGACCTACAGATCCTGCCTAGCCTGGTTCCTGCCCACCCCTCTTCTCACTTCACTCTGTCTCAACTTTGCCACCTGGGCCTTCCTTCAGGACCAAACACATCAAACTCGTCCTCACTGAAGAATTTGTGCACAAACTCCTCCCTCCCTGGAAATCACATCCCTCATTTCCATTGTGATTGTGTGCTTAGAAAAAATTCATCTTAACTCATTTCCTGATGGGAGGATCACGGACTGCTCAGCCTCAAGCAGTCTACACTGCCTTTCTACACCAACTCATGGCACCCTGTGCTAATCCTTTTCAATGCTTATGAGAAATTCAGACTCTAGTTTTTGGTATAATTCATTCAATGTCTTGTTTCTGAACTAAGAAAAGCAGGAGCACAGGGAGGTCTCTCTCAGCACTTTCTCCCAGCTTTCCCAGGACCAGCTGCGCTTGGCCAGGGACAATGCCCTACCGGTTAACCAACTTCCCAGATCCAATTGTGTGTACAAGTCCTCACTTTGACCTCACTCAGGATCCCATATGAGTTTTTTCCCTCTGCATTGTGAATGTGTAAAAGAAACATGGAAAACCTCATAAAAAACACTCAGAAGACCAACTCACCAACACAAGTTTTAGTCAGTCTTCAATTTCTTGCTATAATTATCACCATCATGTTTTAACTTTGCTTACATTTTTCTGTGATTCAAAAGAATCTGATGTGTCTAAAATATATAATTCTAGTACAAAATTAAGTTGTTTCAGGAATTTTGTTCCGATTTGGTTTGTGTATGTACTATGGTTTTAGATTTCATTATTATTTCAATTATTTACTTAATATTTTTCTGAATCAAAATGAGAAGACAACTGCAAGAACTTTCTAATTCTGAAAATAGTTTGAACTGATAACATGTAAACTCCTTCAACACAATATATTGAAAAATATTAACAAAGAAGAGCACATATTCTCATGCATTGATAAAGCAGCTCTAAGGGGAGGCCACAAGAATCTCACTGTTAAATAATGTTGCTTTGTGTTCTCCACTGAAGAGTCAGGCATTTAAAACACATTTGACCACAGGAGGCATTTTGGTGAAGTCTGCAGGTGTTTTCGGTTGTCACAGCTGTGTTGGTTTCCACACTGCTATTGCTCGCATTAAACAGATAGAGGGCAGGCATGTTGATGAATGTCCTACACTTCACACAAGTCACACCACAATAGAACACTATGCAGCCAAATATGTCCATCCTATGAAAGCTGAGGAACGTAGAGCAATGAAGGAGGGAGAACTACTGCCACGAGGAGTGAAGAGGATTCCCACAAACCTACCACTGAGCAATTACAAAGCAGCACAGAAAGCTATGCTACGTGCACTTCAGAAACTGACTCAACATTGCCATTGTGAATGAAGTCAGAGCAGCAGTTAACTCTGGGTAACCGGAGCTAGAGGCTTCAAGGATTCTATTGACTTTGAATTCAATGGATGTTACATTGAGGTTTGCAGCTGTGAACCTGAAGAACCTGTACACACAATCTGAGTTCAGCAATGCATGCATGTGTGATCTCAGTGACATCATGTTTTAAAAATTCATGAAGCCCACAGAAAAATATATTCAGGAAAAATACATTTAATAGTGTGTCTCACAAGGAAAATGCTTTGGGTCAAGATGATACCTAGTGACTATTGATCAGACTTCAATCTAAGAGGTATATTTTTTATCAGATGAACAAAGGAATCAACTTCACTCCCATCAACACAAAAAGTAAATGAAAATAATATTTCTATGAAGTTGGGACAAACACATATAAACACCTAGAGATAAATGTATGCACACACACACAGAGAAAGGAGACGGGGAGAGAGCAAAGTTATAGGGCCATGAGAATATAAGCATTTCTTTCTTCTGGCATGACTAAAATAGATCCCTTCCTAAAGGAAACACAATCTGAAATCAACATGCCTGATTAAAAATATAATAAAATTTTAAAGATATGTTGACTCATTTATGTTCAAGTGCCAAAATAAAGATTGAAGAGTATGCAAATAATGGTGAGCCACAGGCACAACCCAAGCTTGCAGAGGTCAAATGAAACAGGAGCAGAAAACAGATAAAATAAACAGGAAATGTGGAAGGAACTGGCACAGACAATGCTCTTCAATACAAACAGTTGAGAACTTTCACAAGTTTTTTGTACACAAAAATGCAAATCTAATTTCTATCATATTTTAATTACGGCTGTACTCTTTGATGTTTTAGGTAATTCTGTGTATAATGTACATTGTTTTCCTGCTAGAGGCTTAAACATTCACCCCTGAGGCATGGATTGACTTCATGATATTTTGAGTAAAATTTGATGTAATTACTATGAAGCACATCACCAGTTTGGGACACATTGAACTCACATCTATTTTCTGGTGTCTTGAGAAATCACCTTTATCTATTATTAAGATATCATTTATCTATTGTGAAGTCTAATTTTCCAAAATGCATAACGGTTGAAAAGCTAAGTGCACATGAGGCAAATATTGCTTGTAAACACCACGAAGTGAGTGAGAAATGGAAAGCCAAACTGGCCTCCAGCACAGTGCTTTGAGTACTGACATACTATCAAAAGCTGGTCATGCAAGACTAGAAGGGTGGCTCAGAAGTAGAGCAATTGCCTGGCATGTGTAAGGACCCGAGTTCAAACTTCAGCACCATGTGTACAACTAAGTGTCACAGAAACAGAGGCCAGATGAAAAATAAATAAAAATTGATGCTTCTCTCTCTCTCTCTCTCT
>PVKS010020047.1:0-37443 GCA_004027875.1 Aplodontia rufa | reverse complement strand
CAGGAGTGGAATAGCAGGGTCGTATGGTGGAGTCATCCCTAATTTCTTAAGGATTCTCCATACTGCTTTCCAGAGGGGCTGTACCAGTCTGCAGCTCCACCAACAGTGTGTTAGTGTGCCTATCTCTCCACAGCCCCTCCAGCATCTATTGTTGTTTATTTTCTTCATCTTTGCCATTTTGACTGGTGTAAGGTGATATAAACCTGTATTGAAGAAAAAAATGCTGAGGTTTTTAAAGGGAAACTAAGACTGGCTCTATTATTCCACGAAGAGAAGATAATTAAGGAGAGACCTGAAGGATGCAGTTGTCTGACAAAAGGAGTGCCTTGCATTTTGCCTTGACACAAATTCACGACAGTGTAGGCCAAATTAGCCTCTCTGTACTCTTAATTAGTTCAACGTGTCATTTAGATAGCCATCTTCATTCATGCCTTCATTATCATAGAGAGTTCTGCTAATATTAGGGGGAAAAGGCATGGAAATCTGTAAACTAACATTGTGTAGGTTAGGTAGAATTAATTTTCCATGATAACCTCATTTCCTCTAAGTTATTCTCTCTTTGGAGAGACTTTGTGGCCCATTTTTAACTAATAATGTTTAATTCCACCATAGGTAGCTCTATAAAAAAATGAAACAACACTACATAAATGGAATACTTGATAAACTTGCTTCATCCACTTTGAATTGGCCTCAGACTCAAATGTAAAACATGGCATGTAAAATGTACTCTGAGTAAATTGCACAACCAATATCACATCTTATATGAAGGATGTGTCAGATATGAGGGCTGGGGTGCAGCTCAGTAGGAAAGCCCATGTTTAGCATGCTCAAGGCCCTGGGTTCAATTTCAGTGCCAATAAATAAATACATGAATAATAAAACTTACAGATATTTAAAATAAATTAAAATGATTAGGTGAATAAACTTCACTCATTTCCACCTAGCCCAGTGCAATACAAAATAGCTGTTCAGTAATATTTCTATAATGTCTTCATACGTTATGTTACAGTCTAGCTATATAAATCAATGTGTACTACACTCAATTCCAAAACTTTGAGAATAAGAACATGCTGCTTATTTGCTTATGTTGCTTTCTGAAAGCATTTGTCTTTTTTGTTTGTTTGTTTGATTTTTGCATAGGGAAAATCAGCTCAGACATCACATTCTCTGAACAATCATTTATGATCCTTAAAGAGTTAGTTAATCACTGTTCTGGTGGAACCAACTCTATACCTAACATATATTCATGCTGATTAATGCATTCCAGGCATTATATTTCATCATTTATATGTTTATGTGTATATCCTGCTAACTCTACCTCTTAAATATTTCTCAAACCTTAAATATTTTCTCATCACCTCTTCCCTGGAGACACATACAAGATATTGAATATTCAGATGCAAACTGACCAATGAGAGCAATGACCTTATGCATTCCCCACAGCCTTCCTGGATGAAGCTAAACCCTTCCTCCAAACTCACTGCCCTGTCTTGAGGGAAGCCACTGTCATCTCAACTGCTCACCTCGCACTACTCCCTAAAGGCCCCCAGACCTTCAGTTTCCTGTTCACCTTGTGACCTCCCTGATCTTTCCATAAAGTTAATTAATGACTACTCCTGTATATTAGGATTGAGTTTCACCTTCTCAGAAAATCCTTTTTTAATTTAAATTAAAAGAATAAAGTTATCCAATTACAACTTTTTAAAATTTTAAAACATAGTATTTATGAATTTTTATATTTAATCTGGATTTCCACTACAGTCTTGAGGACCATGGGTCTTTTAATTTGGATCTCTCTGAGCATATTTAAATAATCTAAGATTAATTCAAATAACCTAATATTACTTCTAGCATTTAGACTTCAATTTTCAAAAGATCATATGGAAAGAAGGCAAGTATGGAGAAAAAAGTTCATTTTTCTAGATGATTGTTTTTGATTTTCTCTCTTCTTTCACCAACAGTTTATCCATAGTTTAGGTTCAGAATTATGTACCTTCTACAGAATAGTCAAGATAACAGGGATCAGGTCACGGTAAAAGCCATGACACTAACCGCATCTGGACTATTTGTAACCATTCTAACAATTGAACACTCAATAATTTAATAGTAGAAACAAAAGTCTGCCTTTGGGAAAGTAACAACAGTAGTTACAGACAAAACACAATCATGTTAGGCATATTTTTCATGAACAGATTCACCTTGAAAACAAAGGTTAGTACTGTCCCATGTGAAAATACATAGGAGGTTAAAAAGATAGGCAAAGGGGCTGGAGCGGTGGCTCGGCGGTTGCGGTGCTTGCCTGGCATGCATCACGTACACAATGAAGTCTTGGAGCAACAAAGGCCACATGAAAAACTAAATAAAAAAAAATGCTTCTCTCTATCTCCCTCTCACACTCTCTCTCTTAAAAAAAATAGGCCAAATATTTTCATAAACCTTGCTCTTTTCTTCTGCAAAGTATATATGATTTTTGTTTTTATATCCCAAAGTTTGTCCTCAATTATTCCTTTTCAAACTACAAAATATAGTCTTGGGTATGGGGGCAGAGTGTCAGGAAACAGCACTACCTCCCAACTTCATCTTAAAACTGTTCTTATCAAACTTCTAATTAAGACAAAATAACAATTGGTCATCATTCAAATGGGAAATGCAAAATAATAATATTCTAACATAAGAAATATATCCAACTATCAGTTTTAGCCTATGTGTATTTTGCATTTCTTATATTTCATAAATTGATAGTTATAATAATGTGCTAGGGCTACCACAACAAAGTACCAAAAACTGGATAGTTTTAGAAACAGTTTTATGGTCTGAAAGGTCTGAAGGCAAGAAGTTAAAAATCAAGGTGTTCACAAGACAGATTGCTATTTAAGGCTATGAAGAAAGAAATATTCCAGAACTCTCTCCCTGGCTTGTGGAAAACTGTCTTCTCTTTGTCTCTTCATATTGTCTTCTCTTTAAAAGTGTCTCTGTGTCCAAATATCCCTTTCCTGTAAGGACACTAGTCATACTGTATGAAGGCCTACCGTGTTAACCTCACTTTATTTTCATTACCTCTGTAAAGACCCTATTTCTAAATAAGATCACATTCTAAGGTAATGGGAATCAGGAAAATTCAATCCACCCCAATCCATACTATTACTTACACAAGGCAATTGTATTTTTTTAAAGAGAGAGGGGCAGTGAGAGAGAGAGAGAGAAAAAGAGAGAATCAATTTTTATTTAGTTTTTCACGTGGCTTTCGTTGCTCTGTCACTTCACTGTGTATGTGGTGCTGGGGTTTGAACCCATATACCTGCACATGCCAGGCAAGCACCATAACTGTGAGACACCACTAGAGCCCTGGTAATTTTATTCTTACAATCACATACTTAGATTTAGATAATGCTCTGTTTCTCTAATCTCCTGAAACCAAGCATCCATAAAACTCAATTAAAACTGACCATCATGCAATCATTTAGTTCTTGAAAATGTACAATCATATATATATATATATATATATATATATATATATATATATATATATATATATTTATTTATATATGTGTGTGTGTGTGTGTGTGTGTGTGTGTGTGTGTATCTGTTATAGGGGGAATATAGAAGAGTCAAGAGACTGGGGTGTGAGTGATCTGGTGGTGATTCTGGATTAGGATCAGGGAATATCATATTGTTACTACATATGTATTTATGATTGTATGACAATGTAACTCCTCAATAAAATAAAAAGAAAACTAACCATCGACAGAAACTGCAACACAAATAATCACATCTTTCTACAATGAAGCTGGAGATGAGCTTTAATATATTACCAAAATTTGGCTTTTGCATCATTTGGCTGCTTTCTCCAAAACAAAATCATTTCAAAGTCAGGCATTTTTGGCTATATTTCATTTGAAATAAGAAAGCAGATGTTTTCTGTATAGTTGTACTTTTTCCATGCCAAAAATACCAGCTAAGTGTGATTTCATTCCAGAATTTCATGATCACAGCTCCAGAGATCACAGCGATATGTTCAACACCTGTCACTTTCGCTTAAATGATTACAAATGTGTTTGCTGGTTATCTGTCCAGTGTATAGACACTCTTCCCTCACCTCTCCCCAAGAGTAGCATCCCTTATCCTTTACAGCCCAGCTTAAACCTCTTTGAAATGTCAACCACATATTCTAAAATAGTCCCCCATCCAGTAGTTGCTCTCTCATGCATTCACCTGTTCAGTGTCTGCATGGAATACTGTATCATTCTCTTATTTGTATGTTGACTTGATTGTTTGTGTATGGCAGTGGAATAAGCGTCACAGAAGAAAACATCTGCTCTGACTTGCTCATCTTTTCATCTCCTAGATACAGTGTCTGCCCCAGAGCAAATAAGTAAATGAAAACAAGAATGAGATTTGTCTTTCCTTTATTCCTAAAAGTGTGTATGAATATATATATATATATATATATATATACATATACTTATGTGTGTATACACATATGTGTGTGTGTGTGTTTGTTCCTAATGGAGTTACAAGGTACGCTGCTCCAAATTGGTCTTCATTTTGCATGCAAATGATGTGCTCTAATTATGAAACTTGCAGAGTAGATCTACATTACCACTAGAATCATACTCTTTTAGACAACTCTGAAGTACTCTGTGGTTTCTCTGATTCCTCAGCCCGGATAAATATCTACACATCATTCTGAATTTCAGTCATCCCAAACATTGCCATGAATTTTGAGTCAAAGCAGTCTTCTTTATTTATGATATGTGTGAGCACAAGAGACCATTTTCTCTTTCCAATCTCTACTTTCCTTATGCTAAATATATCATACTCTGAGAATCGCTAATGACTTTTAAATGACAAAATGTATGTAAACTCAAGACCTTGCCAGACCTAGTACTCATTAAGTAGTTATAATATCATTTATCAATATTTGTCAATACTGTCATACAGAATAAGGCTCTATTTGTGGAGGACATGTAATTTACACTGTTACAGAATAGACTTAAATATGACTTAGGTAGGCAAGAGGACTATCTTACGCAAAACAAACTCAAGTTGCTAAAATCAATCTCTTCTGCAAATGACAGTTTTGTTTCTCTTGAAAATCTCATTCTGATCATTTCCAAATTGAAATTCTCAACAGATTTCTCTGAAATTGTATTTAACACTTTTAGTAAATATGCATGGAATGGGAATTCAATTCCTTTTTAAAATTCAAAAGTAAAAGAAACTGTTTTGTTTTCAACAATATGAGTTTATTATTGAAAAATATGTTCTCTTCTACCCAGGAGATTATTTGCAAAACAGATCTTTTTAATTTGGAAAACGAATGAGTATATTATAGCACACGGGCATAGCTGTGAGAGTTTAAACTTTGCTAGAGATTTTTATGTTTTTATTTTTCCTAAGCACTTTAATTATCTGAAAAGAAAGAAAGGATTTTTAAGTTCTGATATGCTTCACATATCCCATTAATTCCACAGTGGATTTAAGTTCCTTTAAACGTCACTGATTTTTAATTACCATGCAAATGTATTAACTAAGCTCCTTAGAGCTAAAGGATAGAAGCACATGTAGAAGAACTGATAAAAGATTTTCTCACTTTTATGTTAATAACAAAAATAATTTATGAATTCCTACTTTATTCCTGGGACTCTTCAAGATTATTTCAGATGTAATAAAAATGAAATTCTTAAATAGTTCACAAGATACCTATTAGCATATTCATTTGATAGGTAAGAAAACATGTTCAGGTTCAATCTGCAGACTAAGCAGCTCAGACCAAAAACAGACATCGAGAATACAGGTAGATCAGAAAGACAAGCAGTGAGCAGTGCCACAAACGTGCGTGAGGACATCAAAGGCATGATCCACCTGGCTCCTCAAGGTCAGTTTGCCTCCACGGCAGGTTTTCTGCTTTCCACTCTTTGGAGGTTTGTCAAGAGGCAGCTGCTCCAGAAAATAACTCTGAAGTTCTGCTTGCAGACTTTGGGTCTCAACTCCCACATTTGCTAAAGGAGAGGGCATGAGCATTTTGTTCCATCCCTTACCCTCATTTTCCTGATCTTCAAAATAATACTTGCTAGCAAATGTGCATATAGTTTGACTTAAATAAGATGAATCAAAGGTCTTTTAAAGTTGTTGAAAAATCTTAACTTCTTTGGCCATGCACATTTGGGCATCAACATTTTAGCTAATACTTGTTGAGTGTATAATATATACATGTAATCTGAACTAATAGCTTTATTTGGATGATTTTCTTTAATGCTCTCAGCAACTCCAGAGGTAGGAATTATTACCATTCTTGCTTTTCAAATGAAGAAACTATATAAATTGGCCTGGCCCTTAGAATTGGTAAGTATCTGAATCCCAAATCCCTCTTAAATCCTATGCATATCACAACTTCTGTGAAAAGACACTGGGTCTCATCACAGTAATCATGCAATCACTTCTATGCCCATATTAGAGAAGGGAGGGATTAAGACGGGCAATGAAACTTCTCAAAGATAAATAACTAACAAGGAGCCAAAGAAACTTGAACTTTTCATTTCATGACTTCAAGAGCAACACAATTTCTGAAGAGCAATACTCTCTTGAATACAAGTGCCTCTGGGTTTGCAAAGAAAGTGAAACAAAACTTGTTTCTTGTCCTGTAGAAAGCTTTCAGTACAAAGGACTTTATTCTGCTAAGGACTGCATCTAGCACATTTCATCAAATGTTCATGCTGAAAATCTGTGAATTTATATTTTCCAAAATAGTACCCAATTCATGCTCAAATGATCACAAAACAAGGACGGGAATGAAATTCTGACCCAAGGAACTGAAAATTACAAGTTCCCACTTCTGTTGCTTCTCAGCCCCTCTGATGTCCCTACTTTTGTTTCTGGCAACAACCTGGACTTGCCTTAAAAGAATGCATAAACACCTCCCTTCCTAAGTGTTGCTAACGCAGCACCAAATTCTCAGTAAGGCTATTATGTCCTATTCCGCGCTGTGACTAAATTTTGATGGCTCAGTCAAGCTCCCTCTCTGGTATGAATATATGAATTGCCAGGACAGAAAGTGACATGACAGAGAATTTTATAGGGGACATTCATTAGGAGTTTGGGACCCAAAACTTTCACAAAGACAGCACTGATGGAGTGAAATTTGGGTAAGATGAATAATATAAGTGTGTATGATTATAATTGTGGTATCATGGAAAGAAATAAAAGCTCCCACTTAAGGTTTTTCCTGGGTTTACATTATTGATAGTGAGAAAAGATCTCATAGCATCCTTGGAGTACTAACATTGTCATATCTGCCAACATAGTTCATCTCATAGGCTATTCTAACTTCTTTGGACTGTGTTTTTCTCAGAGCATAAATTTGTACAGCAAAGGATGAGGTTATCACAATAAGAATGTGAATTACGATTAAAAAGAAGAACTTCCACTGTGGCTGGTAAGCACCACAGATAACTGCTGCTTTTACTGGCAGCTTTGGCTAAAGCCAGTTGAGGTAATGTATAGATGCATATACATTTGTCTCTGCCTCTGCTTCTCATCCCCATTGTGAATTGGGAGAAAACTTGACCAGGAGATCAACATAAACTCCCTCTCCAGGATCCCAGGGTAAATTAGTAGGGTATTATAGAAATTTTCATAGTCCACTACCAACATCTCACTCTGTATTCACAATGCCCAAAAAATGTCATAGTAATTCACAGACCTACGCCTCCAAGGCTGTCAAATCAATCTAAAGATGAAGGAATAAAGAAAATGTGGTATAAATACACACTGGAGCTTTACTGAGCCATGAAGAAGAACCAAGTTGAAGGAAAATGGATGGAACTGGACAACACTGTGTTAAAAAACAAACCAGACTCAGAAAGTCAAGGGTTGTATGTTTCCTCCCTCTCATATGTGGAAGCTAGGGAGAAAAAAAGATAAGAAGATCTTAGGAAAATAGGAGGCCAGCAGCGTGGTAGAAGGAGGTCAAGGGGAGGTTGGAGGGAAGCAAGGGGGAGCACTGGGGAATGAAATTGGACAAATTAGGCTATGTGCATGTAAGAGGTCTCACAATGAATTCTTCTATGGTATAATCAGAATGCACCAATAAAAAAGCTTTAAAAAAAATCAGGTTAAAGGCCAAGTCTAGCATACACATCCTACCTAAATTCTGGCAAGACAAAAAATAAATTTGACTAAAACAACTCACAGATGACAAAATAAAATAGAAAATTTCTAATTTGGTCACCAGAGAACACTGAGGTACATTTGAGAAAAAGAATTTTGGTCGACTTTTTTCCTACTATGTGGGAAAAGCTAATTCTTTGACTATTTCAAAGCTAATTCTTTGAAATTAAAAGTATAATAGTAAGAATCTCTCTAAGACCATGCAAAAGCAGTCACTTTTCAGAATTCCTGAGCTAAAACAATATTTGATGATTGAAAAAATGAATTATAAAAAAATACTCAGTATTAATCTGTCTCTTAACTCTGAGCCTCACATAAACCTTTGCTGGTAAGCATTGCCATCCCTTGCTGCTTATCATATGGAACTAAGGGGAAAAAAAGGTATTCAGGATTGAGTTATAGCATTTCAAACGGTAAATTAAAATCCTCTGAGTTTCCTCAACTTATGATCTTTCTTAGTAGAAAGCAGCTTTGGTAGTGAAAACTGAAAATGAATATTTACTGTTGTCCATGACCTCATCAGAAAATAGTCTTTTAAAAGTAAGGCTAGCAATGTTTTGACTATTCTGGGTTTCTTATTGTTCCAAATGAATTTAAGAACTGCCTTTCCTATATCTGTAAAGAATGACATTGGTATCTTGAAGGGGATTGCATTGAATCCATAAAGAGCTTTAGGCAAAATGGAGATTTTGATTATATTAATTCTGCCTAACCAAGAGCTTGGAACATCTTTCCACCTTCTCAGATCATCTTGGATTTCAATCTTCAGTGTCTGATAATTTTTGTTATCAGACAAATAATAAGGGAGGTCTTTGACTTCCCTTATTAGATCAATTCCCAGGTATTTTATTCTTTTTGAGGATATTGTGAATGGGACCGATTTCCTGATTTCTTCTTCTGCCCTATTATTGTTAGTATATAGGAAAGGAATTGATTTATGGGTATTGATCTTGTAGCCTGCCACTGTGCTATATCTGTTTATAAGTTCAAGCAGTTTTCTGGTGGAGTTTTTTTTTTTTTTGGATCTTCCAAATAAAGGATTATATCATCAGCAAAAAGGGAGAGTTTGAATTCCTCTCTTGCAAATATTATCCCTTTGATTTCCTTCTCTTGCCTGATTGCTCCGGCTAGGGTCTCAAGTACTATATTGAATAAAAGTGATGAGAGCAGACAGCCTTTTCTTGTTCCCATCAGAACAGCCAAAACAATACTAAGCAAGAAAGATGAAACAGGTGACTTTGCTATACCAGATCTAAAACTATACTATAGAGCTGTAGTAATAAAAACAGAATGGTACTGATATCAAACCAGGTATGAAGGACCAATAGAAAAGAATAGAAGACCATGAAACAAACCCAAAAATCTTTAAACATCTGATCTTTGACAAAGGGGGACAAAATATAATATGGAAGAGAGACAGCCTATTAAACAAATGGTGCTGGACAAACTGGACAGTTACTTGCAGAAAGTTGAAATTAGATCCTTATCTCTCACCTTGCACAAAAATTAAATCAAAATGGATCAAGGAACTAGAAATTAAACCAGCTAGCATGCAACTGCTAGAAGATAAATTAGGACCAACACTTCATCATTTAGGAGTAGAGAAAGACTTTCTCAACATATCTCCTAAAGTGAAAGAAGTAAAGTTAAGTATCAGTGAGTGGGATGTCATAAAGCTAAAAAGCATTTGCACAACTAAGGAATTGATCAAAATTGTCAAGAGACTTTCTACAGAATGGGAGAAAATCGTGGCCTGTGATTCTTCTGACAAGGGATTAATATCCAGAATTGACAAAATCCTTAAAAATCCCAACCTCAAAACATAAACAACCCAATCAATAAATGAGCCAAAGAGCTACATAGAAACTTCTCACCAGAGGACATTGAGCAAGCAAATGAATACATGAGAAAGTACTCTAAATCTCTAGTAATCAGAGAAGTGCAAATCAAAACTATATTAAGATTTCACCTCACTTCAGTCAGATTGGCAAAAATGAAGAATATAAACAATAATAGATGCTGGAGGGGTTTCAGAAAGATAGGAACACTAGCACACTGTTGCTGGAACTGAAGACTGGTACAGCCCCTCTGGAAAGCAATGTGGATAATCCTCAAAAAATTAGGGATGAACCTACTATATGATCCAGCTATCCCTCTCCTGGGTATTTTTCCAGGGGATTTATTATCAGCACATTATAGTAACATAGCAAAATCTATGTTCACAGCAGCTCAATTTACAATAGCTAAATTATGGAACCAATCCAGATGCCCTTCTCTGGATGAATGGATCCAAAAACTGTGGGATATACATACCATGGAGTTCTACTCAGCAATTAGAAACAACTAAATTGAGGCTTTGAAGATAAATGGATGGCAATGAAAGAAATCATGTTTAGTGAAGTCAACCTAACTCAGAAAGTCAAGTGTTGAATGTTTTCACTTATCTGTAAAGGCTGGAGCTAAACCCAGGCCTATGTGAAAGGTAGGTAATCTCATGTATTAGACCCAGCAAAGGCATAGTAACACAAAACCTAAGGCATTCACAGATATATATCCGGAAGGAGGGGGAGGGGGAAAGGAGTATAGGGAGGGATCTAGGGGGTAAATTCTGGTTTATAAATAAATATATATATATATCATATTGTTACTTTGGATACATTTTTGATTGTACAACTACTAAATTTCTTAATAAAAAATGTAAGGCTAGTAGGTAATACAATTTTTCTTGATTATTGAGAGCACAAACATTTGAAAACACTGTGTCCTACATAAGTCAAAGATTTCCAAAAGTTTCTCTAAATATATCCACATAACGGGAAGGTTTTGACTCATGAGGGCACTAGAACATACATTGATAAAGTTGCTGGCTATACTGAGCAGACATTTAAAAGCATGCTCATCTTTTTTATAATTTATTTTCATTAGTCTATTATAACTACATATAATTGTGGGATTCATCATTTTCAAATGTAAGGTAAGATTTATTTCACACTATAATCTATAATTAAATCAAAACTCTGTGCCATACCTGTGGTACAAGTTATTGACATACCTCCAATATAAGATTTTACTTCAAAGTAGAATTTACCAAGTCAAAACAAGCAGGTTTGGAAAGCAGTAGGGCCTATTTCTTAGGTATCAACAAGAAAACTATCTTACAGCTTTATAAGGTTGCACGTAGCCTCAGGGCAGAGTTTATGAAGTGGTAATGAACGTGTTCCAGTGGCCACTTCAGACGCTGTACAGAAAGGTTAAATGTGGATGTCATTATTTTGAGATCGGATGTGCCCTCTAGCACGTAATAGAAAAGAGATGAATAGGCAGGTGAGAGGGTAGAGGGTCCCTGGTGGAGACTGTGAGCCACAATTGAAACAATAATACTTTGGAAAGAGAAAAGAAATCCATCCACGCACACATATAGACTCAGAGAGGACACTGAAAACATTTTGGTAATATTCATTTCAGTTGTCTTACAATTCAAAGTTGCTTTGCTTGGGAGTGCAGTGATCATACGTGGTCTACACTAAGGCATCACCCCTGGTTTGAAAACAGCATGTTTGCCAGAAATATACCCATGGGTTTGCAGAGTGGGTTTATGCAGCTCTCCAGTAGGTACCTACACTTCTGAGAATCATGCTTCCCTAAAGATGACCACATGGTCTGCTGATGAGACATTTTCATATTATGTAAGTTTACTTTTAAATCTTTTTTAGTTTGACATAGTCTTACATATTGGAGGGAACTGTTGTTACATATTCATGCAGACATGGATATTTGTTGTAGTGAGAAACTAAGTTAAGGCTGATCCTAGACCAGGAACTAGCCCCCTTCATTCATTCCCTGACCCCATGTCTCCTCTG
This sequence comes from Aplodontia rufa, assembly GCA_004027875.1. Taxonomy (NCBI): domain Eukaryota; kingdom Metazoa; phylum Chordata; class Mammalia; order Rodentia; family Aplodontiidae; genus Aplodontia; species Aplodontia rufa. The sequence goes on along the minus strand of PVKS010020047.1, from coordinate 25,414 downwards.
TAATCCCACCATACTGTAATTTGAAATGAACATATACATGTATAATAAATGTTGAGATTTCTGAGTTTCTTTGCTGACCTGTGTATAGTTAGGTTTCTAATGGGAGTTGAGTTATTCCCTGTTGTATTGAAAACTGCACTTTTCCTTACCTCCCCTCCCTATCTCCCTCCCTTCTCCCCTAACCTTCATACGTATGGTTCTCCCAGCTTATGTGGAGTTTCAACTATGGTGAATTTATTACCTAAACTCAGCTGATATCATTCTGTGTTAGGTTTTACACAAGCTTGGACTGCAAGCTTGTACAGCCACCCTGAAAAGCAGTGTGGAGACTCCTCAAAAACCAGGGATGGAACTACAGTACAACCCAGCTATCCAGCTCCTGGATATTTTCCCAGAAGAGCTAGAAGTACCAAACTACAGAGACACAGCTACATCAATGCTTACAGCAGCTCAATTAACAATAGCTAAACTATGGAACCAACCCAGATGCCCCTCGCTGGATGAATGGATTAAAAAATTGTGGTATATAAATACAATGGAGTTCTACTCTGCCATTAGAGAGGATGACATCAGAGAGGATGATATCATGGCATTTGCAGACAAATAGATGGAGATGGAAAAAATTATGCTGAGTGAAATATTCCAAACTCAGGGATACATGCTTTCTTTCATAAATGGAATACATTTGCTTTTTAAAAGAATTATGCAGCATGTAAGTCTCATCAAAGACTTAAATGAGACATGAGAAATATCAACAAAAGGTTCCTAACTAATAATGGAAATGCAGGTTAAAGAAATAAAACTAAATTCAGAAAAATTCCAGAGAACTTTTTATGGAGAACTAAAATAAAGCATCACAATTTTAAAAAATAAGAAAAAGTAATTAAAATGAGCAAAAGTGAAGAAAGACAAAACCTAGCAAGGCATTCTGCAATTTAATTTCTTATTCCCAAATCTTCTGATTTAAAAGCCAAGTCCAAGATACCATTCCAATAAGCAAATCAAGGTGAATGTAGAGCGGAACTACTTTTGATTTTTCACCCCATGGAATCTAAGACCATGCTCATCTTTTCTTGTACAATTCTCTTATCCAATGTTGGTTTTCTCTCTTTAGTCGATGTTGATATTGGATTTTGCATTAAAATGCAGCATAAAATAAGCCCTAAGCTACTTGCTTTATAGCTAATTTAATGCCAACTGAGATATAAGGACATTGATGGAAAGAGGAAAAGGTTTGGAACAAACTTGAAAGAGAAATAACCACACCTTCCAGATAGGAGTGAGTTGGATAATTATAAAGTATTTCTGCAGCTGCCTCTAGTAGTATGTTGAAAGCAGTGGCTTTTAAAAGCTGGATGTCAAAGTACCTGCTCATGCCACCTGTAACCTCAACATTTACCTAAGTGATAGTTAGCTCTTTCATCATAAAATAAAAGGATCCAAATTTGGTAAACTGGAAAGTGACATTTGCCTTGTTAATTTTCATTTTTATGCCTTGATTTAAAAAAGAACAATTAATCATGAAACTATCTAGTCACAAAATAAAAGGATTCTATTACTTCTTTTAATCTGTTCACATTCAGTTACTGGGTGCCCATTATTTCATATTCTTTTACCATAACTTCTGTGGGATTAATGTCCCTTTTCCCATACTGCAATGACAATGTCCACATGTATCAAAGTTGATTTTAATGAATGCTTTCTATATACAGAAAACATCATACACATTAAGTTATTATCATATTTAATCTTCAATGAACTTCAAGTGGGAAATTAACCTCATTTCACAGTTGAGGACATTGAGACTCAGAGATAATATAACTTGCCTGCATTCACAAATGCTTAAGATACAAATACTGGGTTCAGAACATGTACTGTAAGACAGCTTTCAAAACTACGTCTACCCTGTGATAGTAGTCTGGCAACCCCAGAGAAGAAAGCTTTCTTTTTTAGTGTGGGCTCCACAAATATGCAGAAAGCATATTTGCTTCATGAGATTAATGAAAAGGAGTGTATCTAAGTTCCTCATCATAGCATTAGAACTCAACAATCAATAAACCTTGCCAAGCAATCAATAGCTGCTGCAATGCTTTGTGCAGAAAACAGGTGTAACAAATCATATTTTCTGATTTTGGGCTTGTCTGCAGGAGGTCTACTTTGTAGGCTATGGCTAAGAACATCCATGATTTATGCTGCTTGATCAGACATGTCAGTTCTCCAAACTTAAGACAAATCTCCTGTGGTCAATGGTGGACCATGGGTTTTACTCTTTTTTCCAGGTTACCCAAGACATCAAAATGAAAGGATGTTTATTATGTTCCAGCTGGGCCTTTGGGGTTTATCAGCTCTTTAGAGGAATCTGTCTGGTGCTTGCTCTAAGTATCTTGCCAATGATCACCTTCATCACTCTTTCTTAATGATTTTAAAAGAAAAATTTCCTTGATTAATCTTCTAATAATCTGCTTCCTGCATTAGTAACTACAGTAATGAATTTGAGTTTCCAAAATCAGAATTCTAGTTAAAATTGTACTTGGTAGAATTTTTACATGTAACATTCAATGTTAATGGGACACTTAAAGCTCTCTGGAATTTAATGTCTAAGCAGAAGGAAAGAAGGAAGGGAGAAACAATGAGAAAGGAAACGCAAACTGTTATTATGTTTGCCTCCCAGAAATGGTGAGACATTATATAAAGGTACTTTGAAATTTGTCAAATCTGGTGAAAATATTAACATTCATATTATCACTGGCAGAGGTATTGATACCCAACCAGAAAAGGGCACTGATAGAACATAACAAAGTTCTGAAGGTGATGGTCTTACTGCAACCCGAAGGACAGTACAATATCTACACCAAATCAAGGAGGCTGGGACCTGAGCACTTCTGTGTAATGTCAAAGCATAAGCCTCTATCTCAAAAAAGCAGGTAAATCCAAATTTGAAATGAGAAAGAGCCCTACCTTCTGAACATTTGTATTTTCATTGACTGCTTTTTGCACTATGAGAATGACCTTGGCAACTATTTCCATATGAAAGAGAGAAGACCGAGCTGCCTCGCCAGCATCACTAAGCTGCAAAATCAGTTCTTTTTTTTTTTTTTTAATTTTTTTTCCTCTATCACAGAAGCCATACAACATGTATTAGGGTGAAATCTGTACTATTTCCAGTAAAAAAGGGTGTCATTTTCTCCAAATGAACCTTGGATCTTTATCTTTTGGAGAGAAAGTTCTTGTTAGCCTGATGCACAATTTAATAACCCCCTAGGTGTTACCACACATTTAAGATTAAACATGATTTGAAACCAAACTACCTCAGAAAAAGCTGAGAGTAGAGCCAGTGTCCTGTTTTGCATTTTAGCTTTCCAACGAAATTCATCTTAGACACGTCAACAGATATTAGTATTCAGAAATATTAGTATCCAACAATTCTACTGCAGACTCCTGCAGACAGATCACCTTGGGAGGATTATACCACTAAAACTATACGGAATTAGCAAAGCACTTATTCTGCAAAACATCCAATTGGAAAGAAGCGTATTCTCTGGTGAACAACATGACTACTGTTTGTCAGCTCTTTTTTGCCTAAACTAATAAGCAATGCTCTTTTCTTCCCTTGTTCTTTTCAATTTTGGTTGCACATTTAGAAATAAATTACTGCTTTTTGTTATTATTCAAAGATTTTCAATATTACTGAAGGGGAAGGATACATTAATGCAATCCTTTTCTTCCACCCACAGAAATAGAACTAGAGCTGAGAGAGAGAGAAGGAGAGAGGGAGAGAAGTAATGATTACTCAAGGTCACACACTAGTGAGGGTTTTGTGACAGATTTAGAATTTAGGTCTTCAGAATTCTATGGTAGTGCCTCTCTACTAAACACCTTCTATGTCCATTAAATTTTCACATGCTTTTCAGGATATCATTAACTCTCTTTGGTGCCCATTCTATATAAGTTGAGATCATGAGTAAGGATCTGTGAAATCCTGCAAAATTAAATGTACGGGTATGTGATCTTATTAATACATATTATTTACTGAGAGTTTTTATGCATCGAGAATTTCAGTAAGCCTTTCACATATATTAATCATTAGATTTGGAGAATAATTTGGTGGGGGCTGGTACCATTTTTATTCTCATTCTACCAATTAGAAAAGTGATGAGTGAATAAATTGATTTCAACCACATCACATAGATAGTAAGTACCAGAGCCAAGATTCCATGTCCCCAACCTTAACTGCTCTGAGATTCCACCAGTGTTCATAAAAACATCAAGAGAAAAGCAGGCACTTTTTACCTTTTCAAAAGTAAACCCGTCTTCATCAGTTTTAAGAAAAAAAAATTCACCTGTATTAACTGGAGAGGTAAAGTACCAATGGCATTTAGTTCTGATCTAGCAATAAAAATCAGACTGCATTGCATTATGTTCCTTAAATACAATTTTAAATACATTCAATATTAAAAGACTGTCAAGGATTGCAGTGAAGACTTGACTTTATTTATGTGATAGGCTAAATTAGTTCACTGCTGACTTTCCTGCTTTTTTTACATCTGAAATAGTATGGTATATTCACTCACTGTTAAGTCACAAAAATTACACCAGATTTTACACACAATCTGGAACTGCAGCTCAGCTCTGATTTTGGGTTTAGTTTTTAATCCTAGCCACAATTTTAGTGCGTAAAATTCAGAAATAAACAGTGGCTGCCTAAAGATGTCAAGTTGGATCTGCTGGCCAACAAATAAGAAGCATTGTTTGAAGAGTTCTGTATATGCTACTGTCACCTCTGTGGATATGCAAAGTCTTACATAACTGTAGGACTACTGTGCTAATGCAGCACAAAGGCTTCCACAACAAATTCCAAATTCAGCTGAAACAACCTTCAGTAAAAATTGCTGGTTGAATGCAGGCAATGATAACTTTTGAACAAAACTATAATTTGATTGTGCCATAAATTCTTAAAAGAAAGAAGCACTAATAAAAGGAATTATTGGCTATTTTGACATCAACTTAATCCATTTCTTATGTAACCACTGAGTCAGGTCCTTCTTAGGTAGACCTGTCTATGGTTGAAGAGCCAAGAAAACTGAAGTATCCCTGACTTTCCTAAGCAGCATCTAATGCACTATGTTCAGAACGAAAAAGCATTAATGGACGAGGCATATAAATACGCTACTGATTCTAATTCCTATATTAATCATAACACTAATCTTCTCAAAAGCATCCATTCATTATTAGGTCATAAAACTTCATAATTTACTACAAAACAAATGTGAACACAAGGAACAATCACCCTCTTGGTTTTGAACCTTGGAGATGATGTCACTAGAATATATTCAAGTACTTTTTATGGCAGTACTGTATTTGCATTTTTTATGAAAATACACAGGACCAAGACTTCATTGTCAAAAGACTAAACCTATCTGATATATCAGATCAGAAGCCTTAAATCATTAAAATGTAGCACATCGACACTTTGATATAAAATGATCCATCCAAGCCAGGTGTAGTGGTGCACACTACGGCACACTACATCTTGGGAGGCTGAGGCAGGAGAATCACAAATTCAAAGCCAGCCTCAGCAACTTAGTGAGGCCCCAAGCAATTTAATGAGACCCTGTCTCAAAGTAAAAAATAAGAATTTAAAAAATGGGCTGGGGACTTAGTTCAGTGGTAAAGTGCCTCTGGAACCAAAATAAATACACACATACATTCATGCATACAAAATACATACATACATATAAAGATCCATTCAGATAGACATTTCTTTTGCAAGGATAAATGTATATTCAGTAAATTCATGCAAAATTGTACAGAATATCAGCTTTCTTCTAATGTACCTAGATTATATTACCGGAAATCCATTTTCCTTTTCAAATAAGTCCAATCCTTTCAGGCTGAAACAGGTGGTATTATCATTTCACATTATGTCCCATCCTACCCCTGTGCTTCACTTATGTTTACCAGCTTCAAAGCATTTAACCTGTAAGTAATAAGCTCTTTTAATAGGAAAAGTAGTGATCAATTTCATATTCAAGTGTGTGTGTGTGTGTGTGTGTGTGTGTGTACCACAGTCAAAATCCCCATGCTGTGGACAATGTTGGCCTGGATTACAGAAACACTTTTCTCCTATAATATGTGACCTTTTGCCTTTTTCCTGAAGGTATATCTGACTTAACCAAAACATAGGTTAAAATTCAACTGAAGAATCTAAATGTCCTAAAATGTATATGATCTATTTCCTCTGAACTTCAGGAACATATTTTGAGATATTTTCTAGAAATCTTGAACTTCATGCACAACCACTCTATTCTTAGAGGAATGAATCAATATGATCACTGTTCAGTACGGCAGACTGGCAAATCAATGTCTTCAAAATGGCCTAACCAACTGTCACCTCAGACTGCTGTAATAGAACTCCATGGTCCTCAATTTTAAGATTCCCAACTCTCCAGGTGTAAGACATGCCCTGTTTTTGTATTGAATTCTGCCATGACAACACTCTGAAATGGATGTATGAGGCAATACGCACACACAATGTGTGAGTTACACTGGTCTTTCTCTGTAACTGTTGTCAACGTGAAATATCTCCTATCCACAAATAATAATCAAAACATGCATACTTCAAGTATTAGAAAATACAGTTTACACATAGCACATGAAGATGATTTTTCTGATAACTTTCAAATTTTTTCTTATTGTTATAAGGCTTACAATATGCAAGTTAGAAATGGGATCACCTAAACAGGGGGCCTATTGTTTTAATCTAAATTTTACTGGGTAAACTCAAAGTCACTGACGGAAGTTTAAAATTATACTCCCAGTGATAACTCATGTTGATTCTTAGGGCTAAGTGAACCATAGGTAGGAGAAGATTAAAATTAAAATTAAACTATCACTTTTTACATGTTTAAATTGATTACAAGAAGTGTATGGGCCTCTGCATGTCTTTCTCATATGTCAGCAACGCAGAAGATGCCTCATATATATGCTGAAATGGAAATGGGAGCCAGAACCAAAAGGCTTCAAGACAGATGTTCTCAGGAGGTTATTTGACATTTGCTCATCTGGCCAAGAATCAAAAAATAACCACTGAATATCAAAATCCCATTCACAATGATCATAAAACTTGCAAAGCACCAAAGAATATATTTAACAAGAATTATGCAGGGCCTATGAGAATAAATTTAATAAGAAATGTGCAAGACCTACATGGAGAAAACTATAAAATTTTACTGAAGAACATAAAAGAATCTGTATAAATGGAAAGAAATATCATGTTCCTCAATAGGAAGAACCAATACTGTTGAGAAATAAATTTCCTTTATATGCCTCAATAAATTTTAAAAAGAATTTAGCATCTTTGCAAAAACAGTGGTAGCAATTTTTAACTTACTGTGATTTAAGGATTTTACAAATGTCTTACACCTCTTCATAATGATCAAATATAAATAAGTATAAACACAATAAGGGAAGCCCTACATTTAATATAAGTGTAAACAAAAGCACATGGTATTGGCACAAAAATATTCTGAAATAAAAACGAAGCAATTACAGAGTACAAGCATAGACCTAAAGGCTTAGGGAATTTCCCACATGATAAACAACTCTGCAATCATTAATGGGAGGATAGATTATTTTATTAAGTTTTATTGTGATAACTGTCAATCTACCTACCTACACATACATATGGCTGCTTCAAAACTTTTCCCAAACTACATTTCAAATTGATTCTTACGTGAAATTTTTTACAAAATACTAAAAGAACATTTGAATGCTTATTTTCTAAAAATCTTGGTATAGACAAGTGTTTTCAAGGTGTGAAATCAAGATCCAAAACTACAAAGTAAAGAATTAATATATGCTAATACACACAAGTATAGCATTTTGGGACAACAAAATATGTTACTAATGAAGTTCTTACACAAAGCAATTTTTTTCTGTGACATAAGGCACACACAGGGCCTTATGCCCTTACTATGTAAGTCCTAAGAAAAACAGTAAGGGAAAAGAAAAAAATGAAAGGACTCATATATACTGAGAGAGAAGCCCAGGAATGGTTAAGTGAGTGTGTACAAGCAGAACTCAAATGCCCACAATGCGAATAAAATTTAACAGGTTTTAAAGGAAGCAATGCTTCGCTGTTAATATCAATATGTAGGATGTACATATTCTGGGCTCCAGTCAGCCAACTACCAAGAATTTACTAAGGGCAATAATTTTACAAGTATATCAAATATGAACATAGAGTATTTAATATAGTTAATTTGTAATAGCAAAATTTGTCCAGTTGATCAGCAGATGACTGATTTAGTAAATATTAACAGAGGACTGACTTAGTAAATATAACATGGACATATGATGAATTTTTATGTAATAATGAAACAACTAGAGATGACATCATCATTAGAGAAGTTCACAAAATATTAAATGTAAAATGATATTTCAAAACATGAAGTATGATGCTATTCTGTTTTGTTTCATGTGTATATACGTGATTTCCCTCGAAGTCTGCAGGTTTCATACAGTAATCATTTCTGAACAATGAAATGAATGTACAACTTTACCTTTCATTATTTACTTGCTGATTTCTATAATGGACAGAAATAAGTAATAAAACAATTCAGACCAAAACGCACCTGAATATAAACAAAGTTTTATGACAAATCAACCTACTTTACAAATCAAACAGTTGGAAGTTACTTTACATGTTCATTTAATTTTCTGTATTACCAATTATAAAAACTATTGTCCAGAATTTAAGAAATTTGTCCCATCATAAATGTCACTGGGAACAAATATGGGACAAAGCCGGGAGCTTCCAACCTCCTGCTTTTGATCTACTGATCTTTTCTTAAGAAGTGCAGAAATAAGCTACTAAAAATGTGCCAAGCCCATAATCCCAGCAGCTCTGGAGGCTGAAGCAGGAGGAACATGAATTCAAAGATAGCCTCAGCACAATCTATTTAGCAAGACCCTGTTTCAGAATCAAAATTAAAAAGGGATAGGGATGTGACTCATTAGCTAAGTACTCTTGGGTTTAATCTCTAGTACAAAAAAAAAGTGCAATGCCATTTTATTATAATTTGCTTTCTAAAGAAATATAGGACTTACTAATTACTTTTAAGTCTTGTACATATACACACAATATTTTATATATGTGATATATTTAACCTAATTTTAATCTGAACTTTTTATCAACCCAACTGAATATTTTTTTTAAGAGAGAGAGGGACAGTGTGAGAGATAGAGGGGGAGAATCAATTTTACTTAGTTTTTCATGTGGCTTTCATTGCTCCAACACTTAGTTGAGCACATGGTGTTGGGGTTCAAACCCACGTCTTCGCACATGCCAGGCAAACACCGCACCACACTGTAACTGCCGAGCCACCGCTCCAGGCCCCCAGCTGAATATTTACGTTCAAACTTAATTCTTTTGAACTGATCCTGAAACATCACAATTACTATTTAACACAAATGCTAATTAATCATCAATTGACCAAGTGTTCTGAGATAGGTACTGCCTTATTAAAATATCAAGTAGGTCAAGAAAACTGATATTTTCTTAGCTCCAAAAGCCTCTAGTAAAATTTAGTCAAAAACCTAATTTTGCTCTTAAGTCTAAGGATTAAAATATCCTTCTTTCAGAGAAGGTCTCTGTTTCGAGCAAAAATTGAATTCATTCCCCAGAAATAAAAGATGATTTACAACAACCAAGAAAAATGTAAATCATAATCTTTCTTATACCCACAAATCCTTGTGATGCTAAAACAGTTATTAGTTAAATCGATATCTAGTGTCTCAAGCCATCTTCTTTTGCCATACTACAGACTTTATTCTACATACTCTGGTTTTTCTGGGTTGCCCAAAAGTCATCTGAGAAGCTAGAATGTGGACTACTGCCCATCATTCTGGAAGATTAACATGGTGGCCAATCCATTCAATTTTTTTGTCTCCTTCCTTTAACTTAAGAACACCAAATAAAAGACATAGGAAGAAATGAGACTCCAATTCTGGCTCCAACACTTGCCAGATGCTACGTAATGAAGACTGTGTTTCTTGGTTCTAGTGCACAGAATTATTTTGAGAGAGAAAGTGAAAGTCGATTTTTTTTTCATGTGGTTTTTGTTTTTCCTCCATTTGATTGTGTACGTGGTGCTTAGGATCAAACCCAGATCCTCGCCCATACCAGGCAAGGGCTCCACCGCTGAGATGCCACTCCAGGCCCTCACAGAAATCTCTTAACCCTCAGCCTGCCCACCTGTGAAATGTGACAGTATTTTTCATCTTACTGAGTTTTTAAAAGTGATATGAGGAATAATTGTAAAATTGCATTTCATTTCACAGAATTTCTCAAAAAATGGTGAGTTCCAGTAGTTAGTAGTCATGATCAGATATATCCCAGTTATATGTCAGATATAAATTTTCAAATCTTGTATTTCATTGTGTTTTTCAAAATAAAATATTTGTATATAAACTATGAATTGCTTAAAAAATTCAAAGAGACAATACACGAATTTTGATATTTTTGACTCCATAGCATGTGAATTCAAAAGGACAAGGACTAGGGTTGTAGCTCTGTGACAGTGCATGAGTAGCACGTGCAAGGCCCAGAATTCAATCCCCAGGAAAAAAATCCTTGTTGTATAATTTTTAATATTGCATACACAAAAAAAAAAACCACCAAAAAACACCCCCAAATCCTCAGCCATGGTATATTAAAGAAGGCCTCCTATTTCTCAAATACTGAAAATACAAGAGCCACAGATATGGTCCCATCTCCCTCCACCTCCCTCTCTGGGTCTCATTTTGGTCTCTCTTTAAATCCAACAGCATAGGCTGAGTCTGCTCTTACCTTGAGGGCACAGTGCACTAAAACAACAACAGAAAGGGAAACTCAGAATTCAGAAAGTGTGGTCACTGTTTTGGGAGTGGGGTGCTCTTGGAGGTACATATAATTTTCAGAATATATATATATATATATTATATTATTTCATTAGAAGATTGTCCAACAAATAAATTTCTGAATAAAAAAATACCTTTAAAATAAAAGAATATGAACAAACAAGAGGTATTTTGTCCAAATTTGAGAATTTTAAAAGCAGGACAAATTACAAAATTTACCACTTTAACTAAAGCATCTAATTAAGGGAAGGGAGTTTCAATGAACAACTTTCTACTCAACTCTAGTGAAGATGATCTGAGCCAGTGGTAAACTAGCAAGACAAAGTAATTTTATAACATGGTTCTCAACTCTGACTCATTACATAAATAGGAAGAGTTGTATGGTCTCCTACAAAACATGTCAGTACAGATATTAAAGTGATAGCTGATCCATCTTTCCAAATAACCAGACAGTAACACATTTGCCAGAAAATATTTTTCTGTAATGTTCAAGAAAAACTGGGAAAATGATTTTATTAGATTTCTTACAAAACAGAACTTAGCCTCTTAAATTTGAACTCTAGGATAAAGCATCCAGAAGCATCAGAAGGAAATAAACGGTTTGCTTTTCTTATGCTTTCTAATTCTATATAAATCTTTCATCTGTAAGTTTGGCAAGAACTTAAAATATTACAACTTTTAAAATAAAGGTGTCATTCTCCAATGGATGATATTTTTAAAATGGTTTGCCATCCAGGCATACGAATGGAATTCAAGTGAACATTTTGGAGCATTCTTCCAACAAATGAGCCAGCTCAGACGCACACAGCCCTGCACATCAATCCCACCAGTGTGGGAAGTGTGGCTTAACCACGCTTGAAAGAGAAGCGATGTACACAGCCCATCAAACAACACTACAAAAGATTTCCTTTCAACACAGCATTGTCATTGAAGCCACCACAATTTAAAAAATGAAATATTAGTATTTTATTCTCATTTTCTTTACCTACAAAAAAACCTTTCAGATTTATTTTGAAAATACATATTTTTGTTTCATTGGCCAAGTTATTACTTGGGTTGCTATGTTGAAGGGAAATCTTTTGACTGATTTACTGGGCTATGTGCATCTTTTTAAATTAATAATATAAAATATTCATACTAATTACATATCTATTATATTTCCATATATAACATGTCATACTCTTTTTGTTGTTGTTATTGTTTAAGGAGAGAGGAACAGTGAGAGAGAGAGAAAGAATCAATTTTATTTAGTTTTTCATGTGACTTGTGTTGCTCTGACACTTCCCCGTGTACGTGGTACTGGAGTTCAAAGCAGCGTCCTCACACATGCCAGGCAAGCACCATAACTGCTGAGCCACTGCTCCACTCCCCACGTCATATTCTTACACTAATATATTCTTATTGCAAAAGGAATAAAATGAAATTTTTAGATTTTTAAATTTATTAGAAAAGATTCAAAGCTCTAATAATTATCTATCATTAAATCTTCCTATCTATATGACATGAATGGGTCAAAATAACAAAATGTGTTAATAAACAGATTAATTTATCTGAAGAGTTTGCATCAAAATAATAGGATTTAGAAATAACTTTTTTGATTACATTAAAAAACAGCAGAGTGAAAACTGGCTTTTAGAGACTAATTATTAACTAAAATTCTTGCTATGGTTTGGGTAAAGAATGTCCCCAAAGGCCCATGTGGTTCAGGACTGGTCCCCAGCTCTTGGCACTCCTGGGAGGTAGTGGATCCTTTAAGAAGTGACCTAGAGGGAGGGAGTGAAGTCATAGAGAGGATACCCTGCAAGGAATCCTGCAACCTGGCCTCCTTTTTCTCCCTCTCTCGTTTTGCTTCCAGGCTGCCAAGAGGTGAACAGGACTCTCCTGCCAAGTACTCCTGCCATGGTATACGGTGCTGCCACAGGGCCCAGTGACCACAGGCTGAAATCTCTGAAATCATGAGCCAAAAATAAACCTTCCCTGCCCTTTCTACTTGATGATCTTGTACCAGTTGGGCACTGAATTGCTGATCTTTAAAGTATCAACATCAGTTGTCAATCAGGCCTTACATTGAGGCAGATACTTCAAGCACTATGATTAGGCAGCCACAAGTATTTGCAGAAAGGGAGTTCAGTGGCATTTTACCTACTACTGAATGATCAAATGTCCATCTTTTTTTTTTATTGGTTCAACATAGTCTTACATATTGGAGGGAATTGCATACATAGGTATTGGGAAAAGAAGTTAAGCCAGATCCTTGTCGAGGATCTCCACACCTTCACCTACTCCCCAATCTCAGGTCTCCTCTGTAATAACCCATATTATAGATAGAAATGAACATGTGCGTGTATATTAATTATTGAAATTTCTTGGTATGTGTGCCTGCCTAAGCATAGTTGGGCTTCTCATGGGAGTCGAGTGTACCCAACTAGATGATTATCCCCTTTTAACCTCCCTCTCCTCCCTAAATATCCATCTTTGAAACAAGGAAGGAATATGCAAATCATATACTAATGTGTCTATTAAAATACCAATATTTTCTGCTATTTTTCAGATATTTCATACTAACTCACGTTGCTATTATCTATTTATAGCACAAAAAATGTGCTAAGTTGTTCAGACCTCCCCCTATTAGATTCAGTTCATTCGATTTTGCTAAATATAGCATGAAGAGTATTTTCATTAGATGTGTCAATAAAATTAATATGGATATGATAAATGTCAGGTTTTTAAAAATTTTTTTTAATATTTCACAGTCTTACTCTTAGTAAGTGTCCCTTTTGTTTCTTGTGAAGATGCATGTAACAAAGAAATCTTAATGTCTACTCTACAAAGCTCTCAAGGTAGAATAAAATTGAGCTTTCCATACATGGGCACACTGTCATTCCTATCCACTTACTTCCTGCATAATCTTAGAAACTGTACGACCTCTCCAGTGCTTAACTTCCAGATTTATAGAAGGCATGCCGATTCCTATATCATAAGATTTCTGTGTGTTCAATGAGCTAATCATATACTCCCTCTATTAACACCATTGTTGCTAACATAGAATGGCTTTCCTCAGGTTGTCTGTGTCTCACTGCTCTTTCCAACAGGACAATTCTCCTTACTCTCTGTATGATCAAGTTGTTCTTTCTCAATGCAAACTCTCCCTCTTCCATGAAATCTTCCTCCACAAATCCCAGCCACTCAGTACATTCGGGTATTTATTGTTGTGAAAGCCCTCACTACAATTATAGACTGCTCAGTTCTCACCCAGCTCTGTTATTAATGAAAATATTTACTTCTACTTCATTCTAAACTAGTGTCTCGAACACAGTGCCCTCCCCCTGTTGGTACCTCTACCAAAGTCACCCAGGGAGCTTTTGAACCTGAGGAATCCTGAAACCCATCTCGGACCTACTGAAATAATTTCTGAGCACAGAGTCAGAAAAAAATGATCATTATCACTAGGTGCTGATAATTTTCTTACACAAAAAATGTTCGGGAATCACTGTAATTGTGTAATTTTTCAACATTTTATTTCTAATTCTGCACCTGAGAAATCCACCACATTTTGATCCCACCTCTGAAATATCATTGTCTCCATCTTCCTCTCACTTCCCCCTTAAGCAATTATGATTAATTCTTCCAGATTCTAGAGAGAGGTTTAACTCTGGGGTAAAAACTGTCTCAAAACCTTCTGCAATACACCCTAATTGGTATAGCGCGTGTGTAGTTAGCAATTTATACATACATGAGAGTCCTGCCCCTGTTCCTCCAACAAATTCAGTACATATTTGTTAGCATCTAGAAATCGTCAGGCATGAGCTCAGCCCTGGGGAGGCATGCAAACGCTGTGCTCAAAATCTCTCATCTTCCTCTATGGCTTACTCACACGTCGCTTTTCTAAGACTCATGCAGACTCACTTTAAAACTTCATTAAATTAATTGTTCTCATTGTGTTAGGAGAGAATTTATTTCATCTTCAATTGCTCAAAGAATTACTTCTAACTTAAGACCTCTTGGCAAGAAAATGGTCAGTAGGCGCCAAATTACAGAGCAAGGAGATGAGAGTTGGCAGAAGAAATGCCAAGAAAATGTTAACAAAACAGAGCACCAGCAAAGCCAATGCTAAACATGTCCCCCCTATTTTTCCAGATAAATCATGACAGGATAATGTAAACTCATTCATCTCCTTGTTTAATAACATGCATACTTTGCAAATAAAAATGCATGATTGGAGGTAACATAAATCTTGTGTTTGTATCTTTAAAAACTACTAGACTTTCATTTTCTTCTTCATCTTTATTGTCATTTTCAAAGTATGTTTATGTCAAAATGGAATGATTTTGGAAAAGTTGAGTAAGATCAAGATAGAAGCTGAGTAAAGAGTAGATGGATAGATATGAGTCAAATTAATAAACAGCATTCTAAAATATCAATTTATACCTGTATGTTATTTTAATTCAGTTCTCTATTTTGCATATGGTTTGCATACTATTATTAATGGTGTACAAGTATATAATGTATTCCTTTATTTTCAAATAATCTACAGATAGAATTATGACTAATAATCCATAAAATGACTTTAATAGATTCCTGTTTTGAGAACAACATAGACAATAAATAAAAAAGAAATTACCAATATGCTCCTATGTGTGCACGTGTATGTAAAATCAGAGAGTGGAAAAATATACACCCATTGACTTTGATGGTAGTAATGGTTTGTATTTTTTTAGGAATGAAACTGTAAAAGTACTTCTGGTCTATTAAATTAAAATATACAGTATATATAGCCATGTATATATAAATGTTCTTCATAGGTGTAAGAATTATGTCAATGTATTTTGGTTTTTTAGGAACAATATAGGACCCAGAAGAAAGGCAAGGGATCAGGGGATGGGAGGAGGGAGGCAGAGTTATGTGGGAGGGTATTGAACAAATTATATTGATGAATTGTGTGCATCTAGGAATATGTGACAACTAATCCCAACATTATGTAAAACTATAAAGCACTAATGAAAATAAATTTTAAAAATATATATACAGTATATTTCACCTAAAAATAACTAAGTATAATGCACATAAATAAGAACTAGAATGTAACACAAGCAAATTAAAACAGCTTTAATGAAAAGATGAGGATGTGGGTGCTTATTGATGTTTTCAAATTGCTTTTTCCACCATTTCCTACTAACCATAAATTAAAATAACAATTACATGCAAGAGCACATGCTCACCAAAAATGTTTCCTTTCCTCCACTTGGTAGGACATATACCACCTCTCTTTACACCCCTGCTTCTCCAAGGGGACAGTGTTGCTCCCCAGGGCACACTTGCCCATTTCTAGAGACATCTCTAGTTTTCAGAATTTCCAGGGTGACATTGCAAGTAAAGGCTGGGAATGGTGTCAATCATCTTAAAATGTACAACGAAGCCTTCCACAACAGAATATCACCTAGCTCACAATGCCAACAGCACCAAAGTTAATAAATCTGCTAGGGAACAAAAGCAAAATAAGTCTATATCCCTCCTAAACGTAAGCCCTCCTAACCCACCAGAGATCACTTTTCTGACTTATATTCTTTTAGGAATTCCCAGGAACAGTCAATCATTTTGGTGGGGAGAGAGCTAACATACACAGATGCACTTTTAAAATATGAAACTCAAGATAGTCCTTTTACCTGCTTTCTTACAGGCTAAGGCCACAGTCAGCTTCTATTCATGCCCCAGTCAAGCAAAAGCATCGTTCAGTACCCATAAAGTAACAGTAAGGATTTGCCTCAGGCTCTAACTAAGAAATACAGATTCGGAAACTAGCAAGTGGCATAATGGTTTACATTTGATGAAATCTGAGGTCAGGCAAACGGTGAAAAAAGCATCTTTAAGAGAATTATTTCTAGGAAAAACATATCAGAAGATGCAAACTATTCATTCTCAACAAACAAAAAAGTTCAGCTGACAATAGGCTCTCATGGAAAAAAAAAAAAAAAGAAAGGTGTGGCCTTTCACACAATTCCCACCCACAGCTTAAAACCACCAAGTTCTTGAGAACGCATCAGGTTGCATTTCATTGCAGTTATTATCATAAAGTTTTAACCTGGATGGTTACCCGACAGATTCTGCTGAAGCACTAGAAATATTATTAGAAAGCTAACCAACAGTACCTATTCACAATGAAGGAAATTATTTCATGAGCTAGAGCCTCAATCCCTCAAGACCCTGCATGAATCTTGCCGTAGTGCTTGGTTTACATTGTGCTAAATAGACTTAATATAAAATACAAGTTTCCCAAAGACAGGAAGTATGTCTTGTACTTAATCCACAGTGAATACTACTTGAAAAAAATCACTTTAAAAAGTCAAAATGTTTTGAAGATAAATAAGAGCATCAGAAGCATCTCATGAAGGATTAATCTATCTGATGCACTCATTTTCCCCAAGACAAGAATAACAATAACTATGACCAAACAGGGCCAACACGGAACGGAAATGATCAAAAAATAAAACTTTGCTACATGTAAAAGTATCACATAACCACATGCTAAGAATAATGGATGTGAAGATGCTCATTTGCTACATGTGTAACCTTCAACAAGCCATTTAATCTCTCTGGGCCTCAAGCTCCCCTTTGGATCATAGTGATCTCAGTTTCTGGAGGTTTGATTAAGATGATGAGAATTAACAAAATATCAGCATAATTTAAGGACTCAGTAAACACTAGGTAATGCTATTTTATTATATTCATGTGATACTAATGCTACTGCTGCTACTGATGGAGATGGCTGAGCACTGTACAAATGGAGAAGGAGACAGGAGGAGAAGCAGAAGGAGAAAAAGCTTGCCGAAATTTAGCAGGGGCTTCTAAACCCGCCTGTTTTAGAATTAAACCTGCCTGTGACCAGCAGCTTACACACCGTTCGCTGGGTCATGGGCGTGCTTCCCTAGCAACCTTACTCACCTCTCTCCGAGACAGTCAATTTTAACCCCTGGATCTCAATGGAAGGTGTTTCCTCTGTCACCAAGAAATTGCTGGTCTTCAGGTAGGAAATCGTTTATCTTCCTTCCTGCTGCTCCTGACCACCTGTCTGCCCTTTGAATCTTCAACCTGTTCCCTTCTCAAGGGTATTTCCCCTCCAACTTACATGACACCTTTTCCCTCTCTCCAATTCCCTGCAGATAGAAACTTCTCAAAAGTGTATACTCTCCATCCACAGAACCGCCTCTGACTCCACTATACCAATGTGTCCTCTCACTATATCTGTGAGACAACTTTCACAGCTAATTTCAACCGATTCTTGTGATGTCTGACACAGGTGACCATTTTCTGGTCTTTTAAATGCTCTTGTGCATAGGCCTCTAAGATATTATTACCAGGAGGAACTCACTCTGCCCCTCTGCCTAATCCTTAGCTACGTATTAATTGCTTTTGTGGGCTTCTTTTCACTTTTTTCCCACTTAAAATTACAGTGCTCACCAGATCTTGGTTTGGGGTTGTCTCACAGTTCTTTTTCTGTGTTTATTTGGCTTTAAGTGACACTTGCATGCTGACAGTGTTCAAATCCATGTCTCTAACCTTAACTTTTTCTTTAGCTAAGGAATCACTTACTGGTTAACTCTACTTGCAGGTTCCTTGTGGGTAGAAACATCAGCACTTATCAAACTCAACTCATTGTCCACATAGTTAATACTCCCAGCATCCACTACCCTTCCTGTCTTCCCTGTGTTGTTAAATGACACTACTGGAAACTTGGCATTTACTAAAATCCTACCTCCTCTCCTTTGCAAATACCCTGATTTCACGTCTCCTCATTTCCACGCCTATCTTCGTTTGCCCATACTTCTGGGTTCCTGCACCAGGTGTTCATCGAGCTCTCAACTTTGGGCCTTGCTCCAGATCAGCCCACCGGTCACCCTTCAAATTCCCTCCTAAGAGGAACGAATCTGATGCAATTCTCCTTTGGGCTTCCTTTCATGAGACCCTACTGCCTTTGGGGAAAAAGTTGGACTATTGGAAAACAATTAAATTTTTCCACAATCTATGGCTTCAACACCAACTCTGTCATTGCTCACTCCTGTTCCACACATTTAGAGCTATTTTCAAATCCCTAACACGGCATATTTCTCCTCTGTCACATCCTCTACTATATGCTACTATATGTTTTTTTTTTTCCTGCTTGGAACATTTAACCACAGATCTGTAACCCCTTTTTCATCAAGCTAATTTCTTTTTCATTTTTTAAGAGAGAGAGGGAGAGAATTATAGAGAGAGGGGGGAAAGAGAGAATCAACTTTAGTTTTTCACCTTTGTTGGCCTTTGTTTGTCCGACACTTAGTTGTGTATGTGGTGCTGGGATTCGAACCCAGGTCCTTACCATGCCAGGCAAGCACTCCAACCATTGAGCTACTGCTCCAGCCCCACCAAGCTAATTTCTACCTAGTCCGTTAGTCTTCTATATTGCTACTATGTTCTATGGATCTCCTCTTCAAAACACTTATGCTAAACTTTTAAGTGGTAGCTGTCTCAAAAATTGAGCATTATGATTCTCAACTCTATTTCTCCACACAGTGTGTGGTGAATAATCATAAATTCCAGCTAGGAAATGAATTCTTCATTCATTATTTGTGGCAATCACCCACTGGAGCAGACACTACGACTTGTCTAGATATAAATTATAAGCATGATAGAAGAAGATAAAATAACTGTGTAATACAAAAGGCCAGACATGGAATAATTGGTAAAGTTAACAAGTAATAGAGGAATTGACAGGAGACAGACCACCATGCACTCACTTATGCACTTCCTGGGTAGCTCTGAAAAGATTTAGAGAAAATATACAACGGAAGCTAAGTAGAAGTACAGCAAACACCTGACGTGGAATTTCAGACTAGTGAACACCTAGATGTTAGGTTTCATGAGGTCAGGGGACAGACCAGCCTTGTTCACTGCTCATCCATGATGACGTCTTACACTTGCCTGGCTCATACTGGCTGCCACATAAGTATTGGTTGAATGGAATTTTAAACTGTGCAGCTGGTGATGCAAGAAACATCTGTTTTTAAAAAAGCAGTTCTTTTCTCCATTTGCCATTCCATAAAAAGGTAATTTGTATATGTGTTTACTAGAACTCTTTCCTCAAAAGTGAAATATTGCTTCACTCGTTGGTTGGCAAATGTGTTGCTTCAAGATGGAGAAGAATCTGCTTTAAATGAAGAGAAAGCTATTTTAGTCCATAATCCTCAGAGCCAAATTTGAATCTTAAAATGCACTTTTCATCAAAGAATCTTAACAAAAAGATTCCTGCCAATTTAACCAAGACATCTAAAAATATTTCATTCCAAAGCCAAGCTTCCTGCTCAGGAGCATCCTAATTGAGATCACATTCTTCCAAAGATTTTCCATGGGCGACAGTCACCTGAGTCACGTGGCTTAGATAGCATCCCACCTTCCTAAGAATTCACAAGTCCATGCCATTGAGGAATTTCACAACTTCCTAACGCTTTTCTAAACTCCCAAGTTTCCTGAAACTTCTTTATACCCATCAAAGTTACTATTATAAACCAAGGAGGAGACACATGTAACTCTGAGGAAGTCCACTTAACATGCTCCTTCTCATTCCAAACATGAACAAACCGAGACCTAATAAGGTACCTTATCAGTTCAAGGACACTTAGAACAACAGCAGGAAGGGATACTTGGTTTCTTGGGTGCTAGGTTGGTGTTAAATTATGTTCATAGGGCACCAATACATTCACATATATCATTTTATTAATTCTGGTGGTCACCTGGGATAGGCAAAATGGGAGTATGACTTTCCTTTAACAGGAAGGACACCGAGCCCACTCAAGCTGTGACTATCCTCCATATGACTAAGCACCAGCACTACCATCCAAGACTCCTGATTCAGTCCAGAGAATTTTCATCATTGTTACTTATAAGGAGAAGCACACTGACATGCATGGACATTTTTTCTTCAACACAATGAGTCAATGGCAAATTTTAAATGGCCTAGTGCCAGCATTCTTCAAAGGAAGATGTGTAAGAAAGTCACAATTAGCAGAGGTTGCAGTCCAA
Source organism: Aplodontia rufa (assembly GCA_004027875.1). Classification (NCBI taxonomy): domain Eukaryota; kingdom Metazoa; phylum Chordata; class Mammalia; order Rodentia; family Aplodontiidae; genus Aplodontia; species Aplodontia rufa. The sequence continues at coordinate 4,462 of PVKS010020047.1, read as the reverse complement.
AAAGTATAATGATGGAGAAAGTGCAAGTTAATCAACTGTGAAATTTCACTTAAATAATCAATCATTCTTTAGGGACTGAATCTGACCAAAAGATCCTCACCCTTTTAGAAATGTGTACAAGTGCCATATACCACAAATGTCTTCTTTAAACACCAGTGATGGAATTACTCATCTGTTGCTTCAAAGCAAGCAGCCATATGTAAAAATAAATAGTAACATATATAAGAAAACTTTCCTTTGGAGGTCATTTAGATTGCAGCTAAAATGATGCTTATTTTTCAAGAAGCAACAATGTGGTTGAACATATCATGAGTGTTAGCATTAGGCTAAGAAAGGAATCTGGCTTCAAAATTTTAACACTTGGTTCTAGTCATTAATGCTGCAATGCTGTCCCATTTACAACTTGACATTTATTTTCGCACTTCCAACATCCCATGATTTTCAGCAACTGTAGATAGCTTTAAATGATGACACCTCTCCTTAGCTTGATCTATATTTTGACTTGCAGGTCTTGGCATGGCGTCCACCTGAGGTACCTCTCGGAAGACTTGCATGATGGGAAAAATCAATAAAACTTAACAATGAAAAAGAAAACAAAAAATCTACTACTCTTTGGAATTTCCTATGTAATACACCTAAATTCTTAGCTAACCTACTGCAGTAATCTCTAGTCATCTCATAATTGTTTCTTTGGATTCTAGGTTTTTCCTACTGTTCTTCCACAAAATACCACTTTAGCGATGCTCTAAAGAAACAGGTGTTAAAATAAAAATTGAGACATGAAAGAGAGCATAAACTTAAAAAAATTGGAATAGATAGGTGTCTAATACACCCACATGTAGGATACACAGAACCATACCTGACTTCTATATAACTTTGTTTTTAGCAACACAATTTAGATTCAAGTACCTGGAACTTAGGAGATACCCACATTAGGAACTTTTATGTTGCAACTCATATATGAAAAACTTTGAATCCCACAAAAGTGAATATCCATATAGCTCAGAAATTAGTTTACAAGATGTTCTGTATCCCCACAGGGAATCTCATAATGTGTTTCTGCATCTTCCAACATTGTCTTTGGTCTGTGCTCACAACTATGATAAAAAAATTTCCAATATAAGAACACGAGAAGATTCATGCCACTAAAACATTGCTAAAATAGTTGCACACTGCCTTAAGTTTTCATAAGATGCTTCAAAATCTTGCATTAACTCCACATTATCATTTATTTTGGAACAATGGATAAGGGTTACACTGGTTATTTCAAGTTCCTCTTTGTTTAAATTCTGGCAATCTGAAAATTTGTGTGATATTGAAATCCTGTTCAAAACCTAGTAGCTTGGCCTTCTGGAGTTAATAAATAAGTGTTCTAACTCTCAGGTCCTGGTGGCTGGCAAAGAAGAAGTGCTTGCATAAAATCGTACACACTACACCCTCTTCATTAGTTATCCTTCCCCTTTATAGACAGAAGGATGCGATAGCACAACATTCTTAAATATGCTGTGTACTATCAGTATTGAAAGTAATCCTGAAGTCTTACTAAAGTGTGCCCCATCTAGATGGAGTTTCCCAAAGGAAAAATCTTTAAAAACACAAAGTAGAAAAGTCACCAGAGAAATGCTCCAAGAAAGGGGAATCTGGGACACTTATCAAGCATGTTTGCAGTGCTCCAACATGGGCAGCAGGGGGCGCTCCTGCATGAAACAAACCCCCCACAAGTGCTTCCCAGTTTGGGGAACACAGAGGCTTTTTCTCTTAGCCCCAAGCCCAAGGAGGTAGCCACTACAGAGTATAGCAGTCAATAAACCCCACAAGCTTAGGATGCAAGGTGAATAGCATTCCAGAAGTGACCAGAGATGACACATAGAACTAAGCCTGCTTTCTGGAAACTGAGTGACAATTTTTATTTATTTATATTTATTTCTTTTTAGGAACAGAAGGGGTTAAAGCCTGTGGCAAGCAATGGGGATGAGGAAAGGGATTGCCATTAACCAAAAAGAGGCAACTTCCAAAAGCAACAAGTGGGCCTCAGTATCCCATGTTTGTTTATTTAACCTCTTTGTACCATAATTTAGTTTGGAGATTATATTGGAAAATAATTTTTCTGTTAAATAAAAAAAGAAATTCCTTTCCTTTTCCCCTCACTTAACCCCAATTTAGAAAATTATTTAATGAACTGAATTTTCTATGGAACCTTAAGAAATGTTGCTTCTGCTGGGGTCTTCAGCGTGTGGCTGCCTTTTACAAGCAATCATGTGATTCATCCTTCTCACTCTACACCAAGATCCAAGTATCAGAACCACTTTGGAAAAAAATCATTAAGGATCAACATGAGCCAGCTCTGTAACTTCAAACACGGCGAATTTCAAGGCAGCATCCCCTACCCTTACCCCCTCCTCCCACATAGACTCCTGCATACCCCACCCTCAAAGGCTAGCTCCCTCCTTATCCCTGTCCTCAAAGGTTTGCAGAGACACAGCCATAAACCTTTATACTCACCATATTGACTTCAGAAACCATATCAATGCTGGCGATGTCAATGTTCATTCCCACAGCTACAGGGGGACCTGGAAACAAGATGGACAGCCATGTGATTTTTGAGAACTTATTCATTCTTAACAAGAGTTGTCTTGGGCATGGGGCACCCTGCCTCGAAAACCTCTCCAGTGCTAATCCTTCCCAGCTCCTTCGAAAAAACAGTGGTAGACACCCACTCCTCTAGGAACTGCTCTACTGAGTATGCACACGTGTGCTGATGGTTGAAGAATTCCAGCTCTGGCTACATATGTAGATGTCTCAGCTTGTGAATGCATGCACACAACTTAAAGCATAAGAATCACTCTAGACCAGAGGATTTTTATATATTGCACTGAAACCCCCTCCTCCTCATTCTTTCCCACATCCCTTCTGTGTGTAGGTTTTAAACTCTTTGAATGCCAGAAGAGTTTAAAGCAAAATTAAATGGGTATATCAGCATATTTAGGACTGCAGTGAGAGATGTCATTTTTCCACCTACTAGATCTCCCCTCCCATTTTCCCCTTACCCTCTCATCTTCCAATCCCTCCCCTTCTCCCCCAGGCTGCCAAGACTTGGGGGAGTGGATTATATTCAGACAGGAGCCACTTTAAACCATGGCCAGAGGAACTCTTCCAAAGTAGGCGGGCACAGGGGGTTAATGCCACCTCTCAACCAATTGCCTGCACACCTTGTTCTAAAAAATGTTCAGGATGGCCTTCTGCAAGACAGATTCTCTGGGCACACCATTAACTAAACTTAACAAGCTTGTGTCTCATGGAAGCAAAGACAGAAGCAAAGGATTTGTAACAGTGAGGTGAAGGAAAGCAGTTACTGAAACTGAATGCATGCTGAGAGGGTCTCTGAAAGACCTTTCAAGTGTAGGATAGTAACACACTGCATAAGTTTGGATTAGTGTTTCAGTATGAAAAAACACAGATACATTCGGTGCACCACATGCACCCTCAACTAAGGGGGAGGAAGAGAGCGCACACAAAGCTCAAAAGGCAGCAGCAGCAATAGCTGGGCTGTTTCTTATTTGCAAGGCAACCCCATTACCTCCAAAATCTGGTCTCAGACGAATGTCATAGCCTTTCAGTAGTCTATCCACCGTCTCTTTAACCAGCGACATATTACTAGGGTCATTGACACTAAAAAAAGAAATGACAATAATCAGGCATCAATAAGGAAGCAACCATATCGTCTTCAGTATCCTTGCTCACAGAGGTATGCAGACAGAATTCTTCCAAGTAAGAAAGGAAAAAGATACTTACCTCTGAGCACAGACAGCGGCGATTATTAACGGGAATGACCAAATCCCAAAGTAGCCCCTTTTCCGGACTCTCCACATCCCTTTAGTTTTTGATGGGATTGAGGGTTTCACTGGAGAGAGGAGATCCAACTTAGTCTGCCCAGTGCAGTAATTCTAATGTGAGGCGCATGCGCACGGCGTACCAAAACATCAAAGGGGCAGCGGCGGCTGCCGGGGACGGAGCAGATTTCCTTGTTAAAAAAAAAAAATTAAAGGGGAAAAAGAAAAGGCATATGCATGTATAATATATACATATTTGAATAACATAAAAAGTCAACCCACAGGAGCATCTAGTGTAAAATCTTTGTTGTTCTCCCGTTAAAACAAAACAACTACTGCGTCTGGTAAGTTTCAGTACTTGCAGGAGGCAGTTTTGCACCTCGCGGGTTGTGGGCTTTCGGTGTGTGTATGCGTGTGTGTATGTCCTCTTAAATATGCAAAACCAGATCAAGAAATCAGGAGAGAGCAGGTGTCCGGTGCGAACCGATGCTAGGTGCCTGGAAGCCCACTCCCGGTCTCAGCAGACACACGGGGACTAGGAGTTTGAACTTTATTTCCTTGGTGAATAGCATCCCCAGCCTGGGGCAAAGATTAGGATGGGGGATGAGGGTGTGCAGTGGGGGTGTGTATGG
>PVKS010020046.1:0-37462 GCA_004027875.1 Aplodontia rufa | reverse complement strand
CAGATGTTCATCCTTATGCCTTGTAAAATTATCAGATTCATTAGGTTAGGGTGCATTTTTACATTTTTATTATGCTCTATTTGTCCTTTTTATTAAGTGAAAATTATTCCCCATTTTTCTTTTTCCTAGTGAATATGTGATTTCTTCTTCATTGTGTTTGAGAGAATTTCTACATACATCCACCTCCCACTAGAAATCTTTACAATATTTCAAAGAAATAGTTTTTGACAGTCTCCTTTATCAATCCAATGGGACCTGTAGTTCAAATATTACTGTAGTTCTTTTATGTCAGTAAAAATCCTTCTGAGAAGACCAAGGAAGATGATCAAATGCAATTCTTCCTAAGGGCACCATGGTGCAAGGAATGTATTTGTTTTCTGGATTTGTGACAACTCTGTAGCCAGCTCTGTAACAGAGTAGCAAACTCTGTTTATAAATACAGATTGCACCATAGGCATTAGTGACACTCTGTCACATCACATCACACAGTTCCCACTGAATAATTTTAGGGTGTCTGATTCTCAATCTTTCTGTGTCTGTTTTTATAAGCTGAAGGCAATCATCTTTGTTACACTAAACCAAAATTCATAGCAAAACATGGATTCCCCCCGCCCATAGACATGACTATCTCTGTTTAGCATAGATTTCTAATGTATAAAGGACAGAGATTTTATTTCACCTTCAAACAAAAAATACAGCTTTGACTTTTTTTCCCTGCCCTATTTTATTTGGTCCCCTATAGTAGGAGAATGTCTCAAAACACTAACCAATTTACAACCTTCTCTAAGCTTTTGTGGCAAATTAGACACAGCTGAAATCAATGGAAATTCTGTCCTGCAGGGTTTCTCAGGATTTGATTCTCCACAGCAGGAATTTGCCAGGAAATCTCAATTATGGTTTGGGCTCTGCTGGAGGGTGTGATTCCCTGTTGGGGGAATCTCATGCAACAGGGCTGAAGAGCCTCCTGGCTGGATTGGTTCTGGAGTAACTCAGAGGATAACTATATATAGCATGGTCTCAAAAGCCCCTGTCCAGATACTAGAGAAGGGATTTAGCAGTGACTGCCATCTCTTAATTAGAAACACATGTGCCAAATCTTTCACCAACAACTCGATTTCTGTACATTTCATGGCTGTGTGAAAGACCCAAGAGGCAAGTAGGTCTATGACAATAATGGAAGCGAGGATGAACCAAGGGAAAAGTGGTTCTAAGGAATCAACCTTCGATTCAAAACTTCATGTAAGATGGGGTCCATCCGTGAGTTTGTGCAAGTAATTAATCTATAAGAAATAAATAATTTCAACAAAATTGTACTGAATATTCAAATGCTCTTAATTGTCCCAGTTAGGAAGAAACAGTCATATAAAAGAGTGGATAAGCACATCAATACTGGAATCAGGTCATCTGCTCAAATCCTGCCCCCTCTGCTTACTAACTTTGTGATCTTGGACAATGATAACTCATGGAATTGTTGTAAAAACTTTTTTTTCTGTGTTTAGAGCACTACTTGACATAACGTATGTGTGATATATGGCCTGTTATTGTTGTTTTTGTTATCTTTGTTATTGATGTAAATTGACATCAGCCAGCATGTGGTATGGCTGTTCACTTTTTCTTAGAAATGCTTATTTTCATTAGGAATGTAAACTAGCATACTTTCTAATTCTCCTATTTCCCTGATTATTCTTTTTTATCGTCTTCACTGTTTCCTTCTTATCTTGGTGTGGTACATCTGACATTAAATTCCCTAGGACTTCTAAATGTTTAGGGTACATCATGGATCATCTTTTGGACCTTTTCTTTCATTTTCTTCTCTTTTTTTGTTTGGTGCATTAAATTTGTACATAATGATAGGATTTGTTGTTACATATTCATATTCATATACACACAATAGAACAATATAATTTGACCAATATCTGCCCCCTGGAATTTCCCCCTCCCTCTTTCCATCCCTGGTCACTTCCTTCTGCTGATCACCCTTTGTAATTGATTGAGTTCTACCCTTACTCATTTGGTGATATCACACAGGATTAAGCGACATGTCCCAAATAACACAATTATGCGAGGGGTCAGGATTTGAATGGAAGTTATCTACTTTGCAGTCTATGCGCTTAACTCCTGTTTGTTATACCAGATGTCAGTGTTTGAGAACAAGTAGAAACATTTGATCTATATGTGAGAGATGTCAGCATGTCCAGGGAGTTGACGTGCTGACAGCTCTTACACGTTGACACCGCCAGACCTACTTCTTAAACTGCGGTGCAATTGCCGATGCTCAAAGTTCTCACTTGGGTGTAGAAGGTAGGGAAAGAACCAGGTTTTGTCAGAACTATAATTGATACAGTTTGAGGAATTTTAAGAAGAAAAATATAAAATTATAGCTATAAAACCAAAAATGACAGTGTCTTTTTTCCACATGAGTTGTAGAGAGTCACCACTTTCTTGAAAACTATCTATGGGTGTTCTTTTTAGGAATCTGATATTCCCTGTTCACAAAACTCCTGCATTCACTGAAACAGTACACTGAAGTGCTGAGCCTTGTCCTTCGATAACTAAATGTAAATCTGATTCAGCTGGGATGCCATAGGTATTGATTATAATATTTTCCCCTTCCTGCTCTTTGGAGGGATTGGATATCATGTGTGTGTGTGTGTGTGTGTGTGTGTGTGTGTGTGTGTGTTATCAAAATTCCCTTAAAGCTGAGATTTTATACATGACTTTTTTCCCTCCAGCTTTAAGTAATAGTCACAACTGGAGTGTTTTGATCTGATTCTTAACTCCTGGACCAGAAATTGATGTACCTGCTCTTCAGCTTCCTGATGGAGAAAGGAAGCAAATGTGGCCATAGGAGAAAAGCTACTGTAGCTTTTTGAGAACTAGATACAGAAAGAAATGTCCAAAAATAAAGTTGGGGTAATTAGAGCAACAGAAGGATTTCAGACTTTTGTTGGACTTGAATCTACAGAATTGGAATTTTATTTTTTTACTTTCCAGTCAGAACTACTGGATAATGAAATTTACTGGAAATTAAATGTAGTTAAAAAAAATCTAATGAGCCAAGTGAAGTTTCTCATGTCTTAAACATTCCAAAGAAAGATGGGGAATATTCCATTTGCCTTAGTGCAACGTGAAAGAACAAGAAAACCCACAGCATGGCAAGAACAAGTTATAACAATACAATCCTAATTCTAGTTTCACCACCACCCACAGTACTGGGGATTGAGTCCAGGGTGCTTTACTAATGAGTACCTAGTATCCTGTCCTTTTTATTTTTGAGACAGGGTATCACTAAGTTACTGAGGCTGGTCTTGAAGTTGTAAACCTCCTGCCTCAGCCTCCTAAGTCACTGGGATTACAGGTGTGCACAAACACACCTGGCATGAACTCCCATGAATAATGGAAACCTTTAAGTAGTTGAGACAGAGGAAAATTCAAAGGCGTTCCAAGGCCAAAAATAAGAGATAATTTAGCAGTGAAATGCAAAGATGACATAAGCATGAGGAGCATGCAGCAAGTACCATTGTGGATAGATGATAGTCCACACAAAATACCCCCTTGTAATTTCACTAGGTTTTGCTCAAAAGCAATTAAATCCATTAGACACACTTGGGGGCAGATGATCAACTATGCCTTACTCATATGATAGCTAAAAACTAGAAAAATACCTTGATGTCAAAAAAACAATGGAAAAACAAAGTGTACGCTTCTACTGCAGAAGAAAATTTTCTCAACTTGAGAAATGTTGACCCTCTGGAGAATATTAACATCTAGAGACATTTTTGATTTCTGTGTTTGGGGTGGGTAGTGTTGTTAGTATCTATGCATGGAAGTCAGAAATGCTATTGCATATCCTTGAAGGCCTTTGTGATAATTCATACTGTGTGAAAATTTGATTTTGTTAAGGCATTGAGGTATAATCTCATTTCTGGGTACATATGTAGGTGTTTCTGGTAAGAGTTAGCACTGGAATCATCAACTGAGCAAGATCTCCCCCAACCAGTGTGAGTGGGCACCATTTGAACATTAGAGAGCACTCATAGAACAGAAATGCAGGCAGAGGAAGGTGTTTCTTTGTCTCTCTCTTCTTGTGACATCCGTCTTCACCTGTTCTCAGGCATTGCATTGAAGCTTCTGTTCCCAGGATTTAAGCCAGAGGCCTTCTTCACTCCACTCAGAACTCAGATCGAGTCTGACAGTACTTGCTTGCTTGGTTCTCCGGTTTGCACAGGATTTTTTGTTGAACTTCACAGCCTCTATTATCAGACAAACCAATCCCCATAAACAATCTATCAATCTTTACCTCTGTTTCTATTTATTTGGAGAACCCTGACTAATACCTTAATTTATAGAAGAGATCAGTCCAGAATGTCAATATTGCAGAGGTTGAGAAACCCTGTACAATAAACTCATCAGTAATTCAAATATCGGAATCTAGAAATGACTTTGGAAACACAAGAATTAGTATATCCAAATCTGATAGGGTTCCAACTTCATTAAATAAGTGATCAAGATTTTTTCTGTTTGATATGAGCTGTCATTATCTAAATTTTTGAAATGACAATCTCCTAATTGTCTCTTATAAAAATAGCTTTCTTTTTAAGTGCAAAAAAAAAAATCCCTCTCTACTAAACCCTTTACTCATTTTGTTCATTTCCTCATCATAAGACTGTAATAATCCTTTTTTTTTTTTTTTTTGGTACCAGGGATTGAACCCAGAAGTGCTTAACCATTGAATCACATCTTCAGCCCCTTTTACTTTTTATTTTGAGACCGCCTATTTAAGTTGTTAAGGCTGACTCCAAACTTGGAATCTTCCTATCTCAGCCTCCTGAGCACTGGGATTACAGGCATGTGCTACTGAACCCGACTGTGTTGTATTTCTTTTACACATATCTTGAATTCTAAGCATAGCCAGTTTTTATGCTTCACTTTTAAATAAGCAAAAATCTATTGGTAATTATGTATACTATTCTAAATAAGAGAGAAATTTCAATACATACTCTTTTTTTTGATCAGGGTAGAACTTAATTACATTTTTCCATCTTTACATTAGCATTTTCAATTCTAAATAAGTTTGCATAAACTGCATTTTTTTTCATTCCATATTAAGGGATTATATTCCTCAAGCCAAGGTTGTAAAAAAGTATACCACATATCATTGACATCTAAAATACTAAAATAAAGGAACTAGTCACAGTTGTAATTTGGTAATAGCCCACATTAGTTACTTTACTGAAGGAAATACTAAATTTATATTGTAAAAATATATACCCTCCAAAATGCTTGAAATGCAAATTTGGTATAACACCCAGTGAAGGGCATAGAAAAATATATAATGACATTCGAACAAATTCATAGCTCATAGTGCTTCTGAAAATCATCTTTGTAAAATAACTCATTTTTGCCATAAACTGGTGAGTTTTTGATCTCTGGTTCTCTGTTCTTAACTTACACATTTTGAATGTCATTAGATTTGTCTTGTGGCTAGAAATTATGAAAGTTCAGAAAGAAAAATCCCATATACAAATCCAGTATGAAAGCAGCTTTTCTGAAATAAAAACCTTTGGCTTTTATTTGAACAGGTGTCTGAAGTTTTTCTTGCCACCTTTGCCTCCAGATTTCTGCAAATCTCTACATTTTCAGCACCATCATTGTAATTATAAACATATTCATTTTTAAAGTACACCCTTCAAATAAAAAGTTGCTTTTGATTATCAACGACCAAAATAAATGATCCTGCTTCAAATAAGAATATTTTAATTTTTGTTATATTTCTCAGTGAAAACATCTTTAATCCCTTGGGCAAGCATTGCACTTTTCAAATTAACAATTAACATCTCTTCAGGGAATTTATTTTAAAATAAAAACACTATATTGATAGAAACTCTACATAGAGGTCAATCTTAGGTGACTTAACACAAAAGTACTACGTCAAAAATGGATAATACATCTTTAAGAGAAAATATGGACAAAACTACAAAAAATTATATTGGAAAGAAACATTCTTCTATGCTTTCCAATTGCCCTCTTTCAGCTATTACATTTTTAGTAGTAAAAAAAAAATGATAACCATCGTGCCATGTTGGTAATATCGTCATAATATCTCTTCCTTTCATTATCTCCTGCTGTTCTAAACATTTAGTAATTCCTGCTTTTACTGATTAAAATGTAAGCATAAATTGTGGAAAATACTGATAATCATTGTATACATTTGGAAAAAATAAAATCCAAACATCGAACTATAAAAGTGAAAATTGAGAAGAAAGCAGCAACTAATAACGTCCAGTGGAAACGTGTGCCGGGCGTTTTGCAAACCACGTGAGCACACATAAGAAGTGACAGGTTTGGAACTATTGCCATTGTCCCCAGGCTTATATACAAGATATATGGATTCACAGAGATTAAGTAATTTTCCCAATCCACCAAGATAGAAAAAGCCTTGTAAAGATTTTATCCAAAGTTGTCTGACCTAAAAATCTGACAATTTCCTCTCATTAGATTATAACACTAGATTTAGTAATTAGAAAACCATATTACTAATGGTACTAGGAATAGCAGTCAATTGCAAAATAGGGGTAAAGATAGCAGTAATAGTAACGGATACAGAAGAGAAAAGGAGGAACAGATATAGCTAATGAATATTAAGCATTTGTTATGGTGCTAAGGATTTGGGGAGATTTTTATAAAACCTCAAAATGCTGACATGATATGGATAATGTTATTTTGCATATATTAATAACTGGTAACCTTAAGCAAAGTTAGGTTAGTGGTTCAACATAACACAGCCAATACATGATATAGTTCAGATTCAAATTGCAGGAATCTAATCTCAAAAACTGTGCTATAAACCACTTGACTAACTTCATGATATCATGACTAAAATATTTATAACAGGAAGCAAAATGCTCCCCCCTGACATAGAACAAGAGAAAAAATGGAATGAAGATGATTTTCATTGAACAAAAGGAAGATTAAAAATGATATTAATATAACAGCTATAATCAAATTTATTGCAAGAAAGACAAAGGGTTTAATAATGTTATTGATTACTTTTCCTGTGTTGTGGAAATATTATTATTGCTCCTTCTAATATTATTGCTATTATTTGCTATTTTTAAATTATTTACCAAAGTTTAGTCAATAACAATGTATAACTTCAATATTTTCATGAAACAGTAAACAGAAATCTTAAAGGCTTGTTAAAGATTTGGAAGCTAATAGAGAGTAATTATGGTACTAATTTTCAACAGGGGTATTCATTATAATGCAGTAATTTAAATAAAATTTGGATTGTAAGTTTATTAATGAACAGGAAGAACATGATGCCTTCTTCCACATACAATTTAGTTTCAGATAGAGACCATATAATAAAGCAAATGAAATTAGGTGATACAGAAATGAAAGAAAGACTCCACCTTTATAAGTACAATTCAAAGATTACATGATATAATTTGGGCAAGGTTTGTGAAGAAGTGATTAGATTTAAACAATTTCACACTTTAATTTCTGTTTAGATATAATAATTTCCAAGGTTAAAAACCATTTCTAAATTTATAATTTTTATGACAGTATATAATCAACTTTGGACTAAAAAGAATTATAAATCAGAATTAAAAAGAGAAAGTTATTAGCGATTGTTAAAGAGTTATTTATTTCAACATATATGACATCACAAGGACTCAACTCTAACAAAATAGCTAACGGGCATCTCATTTCTGAAGAAATTTGATTCTTCTAATTTTTGGAAAAGTAATTACTGAATTACTCAGGGAAAGAATAAACGACGAGGATTGAGATTACAGTGGAAAACTGAGTAGATTGTTTAGTCCTTGTCTTTTCTCCACATATGTCCTGTCCATCTTGCTTTCAATTAAACACTGAATAATGATAATTTTTATGTCAAAATCATAATGAATGTATATGTTTTAAAATCTCACTGTTTGTTAAAGTTAGGGGTTCTTATTAATACTCATACAATAAGAATAACTATGCTTCAAGAAGCCAGCTAAATAGCAGCTGAAAGAGCTGGACTGTGAATTTAAAACAAAATATTTAAATCATTAAAATATATTGCCTACTTGCAATTTCCTAAGATAGTCGATATCAAGTGTTGTTAGTACAAAGAAAAAAAAGAGGTGATGGACATATTAATAGGCTTGATTATAGCAATCATTCCATAATATATGCATCTATCAAACATCACATTGTATGCATTAAATTATACAATAAAAAGATTAAAGAATCTATTATATTCATAATATGGGCTATCTAACCTCAAATTCTGCATAATTGAGTTCTGAAATATGGGAAACTTAAACTGCAATGAAATCACTGAAATATCACCCCCTTAAGATGTTTCCTTTCAATGATTATTTAGCTGGCATTTTAAGCAAATTCATTTAATATTTAAACTCAATATTATTTGCTGATTCTAAAACTAAGTTCTCAAATTAATCTGGAAGTATTCTAAATTATTTATATAGATCCTATAATTACTGGAATATTAAAAGAGAAAATATAAGAAAATCTAGCAAATGCTTTTTTAAAAAGTGCAGCAAGGAGAAAATAGAAAAAAATCTAAGTGACATGAAAGTAGACACATACTAGTTTCTGTTCTAACAAACTTGGTATCTGTAGTGTCTTTAACCAGCAATAAAATGATGACTCAGTGTCAGAAAATAATTACATAATTGAAATTGAATAAAGAAGGAAAATATAAAGAAATAAATATTCTAAAACTTCAGAATGGAATAAAGATTAGGATGGAATAGACAAAAATAAAAGAAGAGATACTTCCACTTATGTATTGTATAAAATGTGTTGTCTTTCAAGACATAGATAGTGGCAGTGTATTTTGAGAACACATAATATGGCTAAGTTATAAAAGGGAAAACCATAAAAGGTTTTCATAATGGAGTAGCAGGGATTTAAAATTTCTTCTAAATGACAACATATTATTGTAATAATAGAATTTGAAGGAAAAAGTACTTCAAGAATTTTATATATATATGTATATATATACATATATATATATCATCATCATCATCATCCACATGTAAAAGTAAAAGAGATAAGCTACCTGATATATAGAGGTAGAAAAATAAAACATTCAGAAGATCACCTGAATAATTAGCTAAAACTGAATTTATCAAAACTTTTATTTTATTTTTAAAGACACATTAAATATAAAAGACAAAAGAGAGGGGTTGGGGATTTAGCTCAGTGGCAGAGTGCTTGCCTAGCACATGAAAGGCCCTGAGTTCAGTCCTCAGCCCTGGAAAAGAAAAAAAAGTCAAAAGAGAAAATAGCACTAAAATAATGAAGACACATGTAAGAATAAAACTGTTGCTATTATAATGAATATAAATGTATAAATCATGCTATTGTAAGAAGAAATACACATAAACTAAAAGTAGTAATGATATGCATCTCAAATTACACATTATATTAATAATTAAATGAATGCTGATACAGAGAGAAGAAAGGAATACTTCATGTTATTGGATTGATATTGTTAGCAGGTAACTATATATGTGTATGTAATGTGTGTGTTTAAGTGAAAAATAATACATGCATCTTAAACCTCTAGGGAAAAATAAAAATTTTTTCATTAAGTATAACAAAATCTTTCAAAGATGAGAAGAGTTAAAGCCAGTTTGCTGTAAAAATTCAAAATAAAGATTTCTCAAAAGAGGGCAAATAGCTATAGGTATATATAAAAAAAGTTCAGCATCACTAATAATCAGAGAACCGCAAATTAAAACCACATTGAGCCATCACCTCACACATGTTGTAATGGCTTTAATAAAAAGAGTGCAGACAGTAAGCACTGAAGAAGCTGTGCAGCAAAGAGAACCTCGGCACATAATTGACCGGAATATGTGTACAATACATATTAGAAAAGCGGCTATGAAAAACATAATGGAGTTTCCTCAAAAAATTAAGACTGGAGCTAGAACATGATCCAGCATTATACTCCTGGGTATTTGCCCAATGCAAATAAAGTCAATATGTCTAAAGGATGTCTAATAGCACTCCTAGTCTGTGGGTAAGGAATCAACCTAAGTGTCCAACAACAGATGAATGGTTATATACACAATGGAATACTATTTAACCTTAAAAGAAATAGGTAACCCTGCTATTTATGAATGCATGAGTAGATCTGGAATATATGATGTTAAGAGAAATAAACCACACACAGAAATACAAATACCATGACCTCTTTTTTTTTTATAAGAGAGAGAGAGAGAAACAATGAAAGAGAGAGAGAGAAGCCATTTTTATTTAGTTTTTCATGTGACTTTCACTCCTCTGACACTTTGTTGTGTACGTGGTGCTGGGGTTTGAACTCAAGTTCTTGTACCTGTGAGGTGACCACTGAAAACCACCACTCCAGCCCCCCATGACCTCTCTTACATGCATATTCTAAACACTTTGAAGTATTGAGTAGAATGGTAACTTCCATCTGTGGGAGGTCTGAGGAGATATTGGTGAAAGGATACGAAATTTCACTTAGGAGTAAGTTCAAGAAATCTGCTGTATGACTTGGTGTCTGTAGTTAATAACAATGTACTGAATTCTTAAAAATTGCTGAAAGTATATTGTGTGTGCTCTCACCACAAAAATGTATGAGTCAAAGTGTTGGTTAATAAGACTAATTTATGTATTCCTATATATATATATATATTTCAAAACATTTTATACATAATTAATACATACTTTTCAGTTATAAAATGAATAAATACATTTAAAAATTGATAAGCAAGGAATGAATGAAAGATTTCACCTGTAATTTATCATAATTAATGTTCAAGGTTTAAAATAAAATAAAAGAACAGAAAGATTTTGAATTAAATCAAATTTCAAATCTAAACATATGTCATTACCAAGTCAAAGAAATACTGAAAGAAGCCTACTGAAAGTATAGAAAACTTCAAAATATAGCCAATGTAAGCCAATCAAATCCAAAGAAACAGTGTGTCAGTGCTAATTATCATAAAATATTATAATGTTTCTAACATGTGAAGATAAAAATAGAGCATGGAATGCAATAGAAAGATCAAATATGCATATGCCTCAATACCCACAGAGTAGGAAAGAAAGAGAATGAGAAGGGTTTGAGTGAGGAAGGATATTGGGGATAGAGCAATTTTTCAATATAAAATTGCTAAGAATTTTATAAAGCTAATCATGTAAGACACATATCTACAGAATCATACCTAGGATATGCAGAAAGAAAACTAAACTTAGATACATTGTGAATGAATTTAGAAAGAAAAACATTTTTAAAAGTACAAGCAAAAAAGTATCAAAGGGGAAATAATAATACAACATATGCCTTTTCAATTGAATGACAAAGACAATGTTAAAACAATCCTTTAAATGCTGAAAGAAAATAACCCTAACTTAGAATTCAATACTTGGTAAATAACTTGAAATGATAAAAATGTCAGAAGCTTGTCTTACATTAAATGTAATATAAAATATATTTCTTTGGTTTAAAGGGAAAATTTCCCAGAAGTAAACATGGAAATACAGAAACAAAATAAAGAAGAATGCTAAAGGTGTAAAAGGAAAAAATATGGGTAAACATAAATTAATAGTACCCATTCAAAATAGAGTTTTAAAATACTTTTATAATTGAAATAATTTTAGTACTGAAAAATGCATGTCAAAAACAGTGCAAAAATCAGGAAAGGGAAAATGTAATTAAAATCAGTCTATACGCTACATGGCAGAGTTCACATTCTGGAATATGGTTACTTGATCATTCCTATTACAAATTCATCCCTATGGAAAAATTCAGAGAGAGCAAGAATATGCAGTTTAATTAATTAGCTAATCTGAGTAATTACTAGACTCACAGAAACCTAATATCAGAGGAGTGATAATAAGATTATAAGTTCTATTGTTGTGGAGATGAAGGGTCCTCAGTTCCCAACATGGTCAGATATAGTGAATTGTTCTGTTCCCAGACTCACATTCCAACTCTGAAGAAATGCTCATGATAAGTATTAGTAGAGAAGTATTATGTAAAATCTTGAAATTTCCATATTTTTTTGTGAAACCGCAACTGGGTTTTCTCAGACAAATTAATCAATTTTTGTTATGGTTAGTTTTCTGTGTCATGCTGGCAAAACTGAAGCTTTCTTGAGAAAGAAAAATTTTGTCTCATGTTTAGAGTATCAGTTCTTGCCTGTGTCCTAGCCTTTGAGACAGGCATACGAATATTTCAAACTTGATAGCAATCCATTGTGCAATAAATCTTCCCCTACCTCCATTTATATATAACATAGGACACATAGACAGGTGTGCCTGGGAGACACACACACACACACACACACACACACACACACACACACCTCTTTCTATTCTATTTTTTCTTTCCTCATACATTTGATGTAGTGAAAAATACACTAACTGGAGTTTTGTTATTTCCACATTTTTTTTGTTGGTGCATCATAGTTCTACATAATGATGGGATTTTTTGTTACATATTCATACATGCAAACAATATAAAAATATAATTTGTCCAATATTACTCCCCAACACTTTTCTGCTCCCTTCCTCCCTGTTCCCTTTCCTTTATTGATCTCTCTCTGATTTTCCTGAGAATCCTACACCACCTTTGTTTTCTTGTTTTTCTTTTTTTTTTTTTTTGTAATTTCTATTTGTGAGAGAAAATGTACAATCCTTGATCTTCTGAATTTGGCCTATTTTGCTTAACTTAATAGTCTCAAGTTCCATGAATTTTCCTGAAAATGAAATAATTTTATTTTTCTTTATGGAAGTCATGCCACTTTTTCTTTACCCTTTCATCTATTGATGAGATCTTTTTCAATACCCAACTGAGACATTTCTGCAATGTCTTGTGTAGGTGAAAAATGAGACAGATAATTGAATAGTAGGTTCTATATATAGCCTAAAAAGTCATCCATTTCCTAAATTTTGAGGACATATGCAGTTTAGTAATTCATTTCTGTGGTAGTCATGAGTAACTATGTGAGAAAACATTGGGTTAACTTCTGAAATAGTTACATAACTAGCATTTTAAGCAAAAACTCTACCATTTATTTTGATGAGTATTGATTGTGTGTTCAATGTCCAATACACTCATTTAAAACTTTTGATTAATAGATTCAAATAATTTTGCAATGTTCTTCCAAATGGAGGTCATTAGTATGAACCATAGAACATGTAATATAGTGTGAAATGGGTAGAGTATAGAAGTAACATTTAACATTAGACATCTGAAAAAAATATCTCCTCACCAAGAAATGATGATCTATTCTAAAACAGATATTAAAGGGCTATGGCTGAACCAAGACATCTAAATTTATAATTATTTTATACAGTTGATGTAGGTTAAATCTATAATTTAAAAGTAGTGGACAGGTTTTTTAATTCCTGTTGGTACTTAAAATTTTCTGTGAAAAATAAAACATTTTCAACATTAGAGAACTCACATACCACACAAGCCAGTAAATTGTCAAAGCATCTCTTTTTTGGTCCTCAGACATGTGAAAATGCCATGCAGCCTTCGTAGAAAAGCGAGAGAGAGTGCTTCATGCTGTGATTACACACATGGAAATACCTTTTCTATTTTCAAAATGACAAAAGACAAATGAATGAACAGCCTCCTGCTATAAGATATTATATGACTCACTTCTACAGTAAAATTCAATTGAGAAAAGAACACATTATGTATGTAAAAATATTTAAATTGAATATCTTTTTTAGAGTGTGGTAAATTTATCCCCAACATCTGTGGAGCCCACTTATCCAGCCTGTTTTTGTTCAGAAATGGTATTTTCTCATGGTGATAAATTTTATATAGAAAGCCATTCTCAAAACAAATTTATGATACCACTGTTAATGTCTTCCTGACTTGCCATCTCCTAAAATACATACAATTCTAGAAAGTCATCATCCTGACCTTTTCGATTGTAACTAATGATTACTTAGCTCTCTTTTCCAATGTTTTCTCTAAAGAGAGTATCTGTGCATCATCTTCAGTTGCAGCCCACTGGCTAAGAAATAGGATTATTTCCAGGATACCATATTAGATTTAGCGGTTTAGAACAGCAACTCCACCCCTTCATTTGCTTCTCCTTCATTATCTGTGGATTTTCCAGTCAGTTACATCACACTGTGTAAAAGCTTTGGGTAAGGTCATTCAAGTGGTCAGATTTTGTAATACTAAAAATTCAGTCACACTGGAAATATCTAATGGGAGTATATATCTTTATCCATCTTTTACCATGTTTTGGTGTCACTAGAAACAATTGCCTTTGCTTCAACACACTAGCTTGGTTTGAACAGTTTTTAAAAAGGAAATAATAAATTCTTAGGTCCCCTTAGATACTGTAGCTTCAAAACAACTGAATAAAAGTGTTGACAAAATGTCATTTCATCAGGCCTCCAAAAACCACAGAAAGAAAAGGATGAATGATAGCAATTCTGGAATTGTATAAACAAGCATGCATACTATTAAAAATAATGACTAATGTCGTAAACTTTTAATTGTATACAAGCTCCCTTTATTTTCTTAAAATATTTATTTTCTTTTATACATATATATATATAACATACATTTAATCAATAATGATATAGCTTCCTTTTCCTTTTTCTCTGCTTAATTCAGAAAAGAAGCCAAAATTATTAGCCAATAGTCATGTATTCATATGCACATATTTTTATAATATTCACATATCATATAACCTTTGTGGCAAGAAAGTTAAATATCATATTATAGCAAGACCTTCAGTGGAGGGCTCATAACTCACATTGCAGTCCATTAGTCTCAGATAAAACTTACAATAGCAGACATGATTACTTAAACAGTTTTGGAATATATGATGAGGGCTTTACTCAGTCATCTAATATAAGTAATCATAAAAAATATGCCACAATTTATTACAGTTAGATCAGCCAGTTGGGATGAATCACCAGCAAAATTATTTCCCTTTGTATTTACATCCAACTAAACTTTGTGAGATCTCAGAAACAAGGATCACTGAGATTAACACAGACCAAAAGGAGGAGATAGTATGGATATCTTATGCTAATATTAATGTGAACTATAATTTAAGGTCAGCAAGACAGAGTTTGACTTTCGCTTTTCCCTTATGAATTCGTAAGATGCCAAAATATCTTAGAAGTTGGCTTTGATTCACCTACAGGTGTGAAGAGTTGAATGTGAGTAGCCATGGCGATTGAATAAATAAAAAAGTAATGTGAAAAAAAGTACACTTTTGAGATTTGAAAACTTGCATCAGCCAAAATACGTTGTAATATTTTAAAAGAGATTTTTAAATGTCAGAATTAAGAACATCAAATCAAAGATGTGATATTGTTCAATTTGAAAAAGTTATAGTCCATATCTTTTGATAAATAGGCCCCCAACTACTTTTGTTTTGCTAAATCCAGAGTTTTTTATGTGCTTAAAATTGCATTTTCCGGGAAGTACTTAAGTACATGAACTACATTTATTTTCTAAGAAGCAACTAAAGATGGTATGGTAGATATTCAAATCTATTCTCAAGAGTGAGCTTAGAGAAAGTGATTAAAATGAAATGACTGGTTTTATAGGAAATTATTTTTACAGTCATTTAATTAAGTCAGGTTTATAAAATGCTCTATTTATTACCAAATATAAAGGCATCTGAATCTAAATTATTTTTGAACATACTTTCAAGTATAGTCAATTTCTGATATGGGGGAAAATGAAATAGCTCTAATATGTATTTTCCTGAACAATTTGCATATACATATAACCTTTTCTTTCTATCTCACTCTAAATTTTCCCTATCATCAGGTTATTTCTCAAAAGACACAAAACTATTTTATTGTTTACGATTAATAATTTAGACAGTAAAATTTACAATCATTAACAGTTAAGATAGAAGTATCTGCTTCACACTAAGCAAGTGTTCCTAAACACAACACCGAAGATATGGCAAATAAATCTTTGACATAGAGGAGAATTTAGCTTTTCAGCTACCTTTGTTTATTCAAAATCAATGGGAAATTAAATAGCTTTAATAGAAGAATAACACGGACATTAACAATATTAATAATACAACTGTTATTCTTGATTTGATTGGGCATTTTAATCTAAGCTGAGGCATTTGAGACTGATAATTGACAAACCTTCTGCAACAAGGCTTTTTGACTTCTGGGGTCTTCATTGCTGAAACTTATATAGACACATTTTCCCAACATAAAAATTCTCCTTGCCTGTAGGGTCCACAAGCATCAGTATATACTCAAAGGAACAACATCTATGGAGAATAAGACTTTTTTTTTTTTGAGAGAGAGAGAACCAGTTTTATTTATTTATTTATTCATCTAGCCTTTGTTCTCCAACATTTAGTTGTGTATGTGATGCTGGGGTTCAAACCTGGGTACTTGCACATGCCCGGTGTGTGCTTTTAACCACTGACCCACCACTCCAGCCTTGAGAATAAGACTTGTAACTGCTTTCTTATTTTTCAGTATCTGACACCCAAAGCCTGACACAGAACTGGGAGAAAAGACATGACAGACTCCTTGTTTATTATGAAGCCATGAAGCCTATGCCAAGGATACTCCCGAACATTGACTCATTCTACACATGTTCTTTTTCTCAAGCTCTACTTTTTATCTCTAATTCTAATTGCTGACGCTGTACCCCAAATATTGATACTTGGAGGTAGTCCATTCATTTTTTCATGGAGAAAGTTTTAAATCAACTGATAATAACACTAACTCTGAGAACATAGGCCATGGGAGAAGTTTTATATCATGTTTTGGACATATAAAATGATTTTATTTTACAAAATGTAAATATAACAATAGTCAGTATTGGCATAGTATATGTGAAATGAAAAGGAAACAGAACCAAATTAATGTTACAAGAAAATACCAGCAAGCATAGAAATAAAGAATGGAGTATCATATTTAAGAGAGGTAAAAAGAATCAGTTAACCATTAATATCTGTTATAGTTATGACCAATGAAGTTGAAAACACTAATTTGAGAATTTCTCCTATGCCATAATTTATGCACTACTTTCATCAATTCTTTCTTGATGATTTACTTTAATTGAAGTGCCAGAGTAGATATATGATGGAATATTTTTTCCTTAAAGGTGTATAAACTTGCTAGGTTTGGTGGTGCATGACTGTAATCCTTGTGGCTCAGGAGGCTGAGGCAGGAGGATCGCAAGTTCAAAGTCAGCCTCAGCAATTTAGCAAGGCTGTGAGTAACTTAGTGAGACCTTGTCTCAAATTTAAAAATAAAAAAAAAAGAATGGGCTTGGAATGTGGTCATTGCTTAAATGGCACTGGATTCAACCCTTTGTACAAAAAAAAGTGTATGTAGTTTACTGAAAATGAAAGAAGCATTAACAAATTACTATAATACAATAATAGCTGCTATGATAGAGTTGCTGTGGGAACAAAGAGTGATACTTTGCTTGGTGTGAAGAATGACAGTGATAATTTAGAATGATATTTTGTCCAAGATTAAACCTAAACATAAAAGCCCCATGTGAGAGAGAAGCATCTGATTTCCACTAATATTCTACACATGCTTCACAGGGAAATTAATTTTAGATATATACAGTACAGCTCAGAGATAGCCCTTCACAATCCTTTCATAGCTATGTAAGAATAGACTACAGGGCTGAGTTAGGGCCAAAATCATCTAAACAAATGTATTACAAGAAATTTCTGGGTAATCTTATTTTTTTGCTTTTTTAAATTTATTTTATTCAGAAATTTATTTGTTGAAAGATCAAACAAGCTTCTAACGAAATTTTATATATATTCTGAAAATTAGATTTACCCCCAAGAGACTGCCCCAATTACCCACTCTGATCCCTCCCCCGCTTCCCAATACATCTCTACAAATGCCTTAGGCTGGCTTAGGCTGGGTAATCTTTTTTTCATGAAGAAACTTTTACTTGTGGCTAAAGGTAGGATGAATATGTAGGTGAGGAGGCAAATTCAGATCAGATGCTGGTTGTACTACTGAGTCTTATTTCTGATATGGTAATTCAGCACCTTAAGATGACAAAGGAGCAAAATAAAAAGTGGAACCTGTTAAGTTCACAAATAAAAGATGACATAATGTATCAGAGGAGTACATAAGAGAAAAACATATTTGAATTATTTTAATGTTTAATGCTTTCAATCTGCCCTGTGTAGCTTACAGAAATTCATCCTAATATTTTGGTAAGATAAGAATAAGAAAATTTCACATATAAAAATAATTTTATCACTAATTGCCTGACTTAAGAATAAGAACATTGCTACCAGGACCTAAATTGAGCAAGTGATATAAAAATGAGTTGCTCAAATTATTACAATTTATTTTAATATTGAATATTGACAAATATTGCAAATCAAAGTAGTATACTCACTTGGTGAAGAAAAATTAAAAATAATATGTACAACATAGGCTTTTGGTTATAAAAGGATAACGCATAAAATAAAATACAAATTTACATAATGTAATACTAAAGGCTAAAAACTATATGGTACATGTTCAAAATAAGATGAATTTCAGAAAATGAGGTTTCAAAACTGAGGAAAATTGAATTATAAACATTTTCAGGAGAAACATAAGCTTTAAAAATTGGTCTTCAGTTAGATTGTGAATGGCAGTTATGATGTAAACAAGCAAATTAGGGCCTGGAGTGGTGGCTCAGTGGTTGGAGTGCTTGCCTGGCTTGCACAAGGACCCAAGTTCAAATCCCAGCACCACATACACAACTAAGTCAGAGAAACAAAGGCCAGATTGAAAAAAAAAAAAAAGATTCTCTCTCTCTCTTTCATGCTCTTTAAAAATAAATAAATACATAAATTAGCAAATTAGGACATGAAATCAAGGACATTAGAGTAAAATATCCATGGGGGGATATAAAAAATGCTAAATTAAATGCTATAAGATTGATGGAGTAGGATCTAGAAAAAGATTGAATAGAATCTGTGAGATACCATTCACTCTTCACTCATATTCATGAACAGAGCAAGTTTTTCTGGTAGCAACATATTAAGTGAAGAAATAAAAATATGAAACAAAAACTAGGAATCAGGTTAGAAATTAGAGAGCTGAGGTCAAATAGAGTGTAACACAAAAATTTTGAGCCAAAGAGACTAGGTTGTGAAGATTCTATTTTCAGAATTTGAGGGGAAAAAAAAGTTTTCCTCTAGGAATAACATTAAGCTCAATAACTGAGATAGTTTGGATACTGCTTATATTGTACAACTGAAGGAGTATTATATGTATTTTCAAATGTTTATCATTATATTCCTCCACCTACCTATATTAAATATAGTAGTTAAATAAGGGATACTAAAAATACATTGGTATTCAGGTTTTATTTTTGAGTTTTTAATAAATCATCTTATATTTTACATTCAAAACTACATACAGATATCTTATTTCTAAAAATCAAGCATGACCAAAACTACAGAGAAGAAAAATCAAACCAAAATTTGCAATTTTGATGTTAAATTTTTTTTCTTGCAATGCAACATACTCTTAAATTGAGGTATATTTTAGTTCTAGGTTCAGATTCTGTTTTTTCATAAAGACTATAAACTCCAGGAACTACTAACACTCAAATGGTTTTGCAAGGTATCAGAACATTTGCCTTTCATTTTATAAGCAGATATTTAGTCTGTCATAGTAAATAAGGAACTACAAAGCGTACATGGATGCTAGTGCAACTGATTCATTCTGCAGTAGATGAAAGTAATTTTTACATCAGTTCAGAAGTATTGCTTCTCAAACAAGACTCAGTCACGTTCAGAACGTAGATTTTCTAAATATTGTTCCATTACACACACACACACACACACACACACCTAGAAATGCTTCTTCTAGAAAAGAAATACAAAGTTTGGGGGCTGGAGCGGTGGCTCAGAGGTTATGATGCTTGTATGGCAAGCAAGAGAATGCGAGTTTGAACCCCAGAACGGTGTCACAGTGGAAGTGTCCAAGCAATGAAAGTCAAATGAAAAACTAAATAAAATTCTCTCTCTCTCTCTCTCTCTCTCTCTCTCTCTCACACACACACACACAAAGACTGTTTTCTTATACATTTTATTTATTTACATTTGGTTATTCAATTACCAAAAGAAGTTATTTATGTATTTCATCTCTGATGCTAGTTAATTAATAACCATTCATCAACTAAATAATGCAAAGACATTATGGCAATGTGCTTAAAATTTTTCGTAGATAATGTTGGCTATTTTTGATCAATAGCCAACATTTTAACTACTAGAGAGATTGTATATGTATTTTGCTGTGATATTTGTTAGCTTAAACTTTGAGCTCCTATGGGCAATGTAAATTTGGATGACACTTACCTTCAATAAAAACTAGACACCTTCCATGACATGATTGCAGCACCAAAGAAAGTTGGCAGATATTTTGAAAAAACATGAGACTTTTTGGTGAGAATCTTCATATACACTCTAGCAGGACACTAGGAAACAATAATAGTATACGTGACAGAAATTGACTGACAAAGTGAAAGCATAGAATATTAATTATTGTGGATACAACTAAATTCCTTCAAGTTTCTCAATACCATTTGCAATGTTAGAAAACACATCATGAATACATATACAGGCATGTGATGCATGGAATCCAACAACTGTGCTCTCAATTTATTTTATTTATCATTCTATAAATACACACATGTTCTTGCAGGTATCCATTTTAGAATGACCTATTACTGAGAGTAAAGGAGAATGGAGAGTTTATAACAATTGTAAACAGTATAAAATGAACTTTTTGAAAAAACTATGTGTGTTTTAAAAATCTACTTTCAAATGGAACTTATCAAAACCTGGCTAAACTTTTATGCAAAGCATTAACATCAATCATTGTTCTATATATTCTATCCATTGAATAACAAATATCAAAACATCATGAATAGGTAAAAGTTTTATTTCTTGGAGACTAACGATTATTTAAATGGGACTACCACTAGATTTAAAAAAATGAAATATATATTTAGGGTTTATTAAAGTAGTCAATTACAAAACAAAAAATTAACTAATTTGATAAATACCCTAGTTAACTGGTTTGTATAATTGAGAAAAATTCTTATATTAACAATAAAAATAAAAAGATTTTTAAAAATCAGTAATAAGCATCATTAACAATATCATTCAACTACAAGATTTCAGAAATTAGTAATAACAAGGCAAGATGTTTTAAGAAGACTCAAGAAAAATTTTTATTTGAAAATTAATTATTAAATTAGTTGGTAAGAATTAATGGAAAAGATAATATAGGTATGGTGGTACACACCTATAATCCCATTGACTTGGGAGGTTTAGGTAGGAGGATGGCAAGTTGGAGGTCAGCATCAGCAATTTAGAAAGACCTGTTTCAAGCCAAAAACAAGGACTGGGGATGTTATATTTTATAATCCACATTTTGGATTCTATTTTTAATTAATAGTCTTTATTTTCTAAAATTGTTTTAGAGTCATAGATTGAGAAGAAAATATAGAGAGTTCCCACCTACTACACTTCCCAATTCCTTTACATTTCACTCTATTATTAACATTCTGTTTTGTTTATGATAACACTGGTTATTACCGATGTGCAATTTTGATACATTATTATTAACAAAGGTCTATAATTAACATCAGGGTTTACTCTGTGTGAGTGGGCAAGCACCATTCTATTGTTTATTTTAAAGAGTTTTAGTATTTTAGATAGCTGATATAACTGGAACCATGCATTATTGCTCGTTTTGTGATAACAAAATGAACTTTAAGGTTCATTGACGTTGTAGTGTACGTTAGAATTGTCTTCATTTTTACGGAAAAATAATCATGAGTTCGTACATATACGTTTACTTAACCATGGTGTTGTAACGATCAGTGTACGAATATCTCCTTAAGACCATGGTTTTATATATTCTGGGTAGATACTCAAAAGTGGGATAGAGGCATCCAATGACAATTTTGTTTTTATTTTTTTTTTCAGAAAACCGTACTGTTTCCCTTAGAAGCTTCATTCCCACTAACAATATTCAAAGTTTACACCAACACTTGCTATATTTTGTCACCTTCGTGTGTGTGTTTATGTGTGTGTGTGTGTGTGTGTGTGTGTGTGTGTGTGAGATAACAAACCCAACAGGCAAGAGATGACATCTCATTGTATTTATTTACCTTTCCTTGAATATTAGTGATGATGAATGTCTTGTCTTCCAATACTTTTAACCACCGGAATCTATTTTCAAGAAATGTCTATAGTAGCCTTTTTCTTGTTTTTTAAATGGGTAATTGTTTGCGTTTTTGTTATTGAATTATAGGAATTTCCTGTGTAATCTGGATATTAACCTGTTTTTTAGAGAAATGGGTTGAAAATGGTTCTCTCATTCGAAGGTTGCCTTTTAGATCTGTTCTTTGTTTCCTATGTTGGTCAGGAGTTTTTCAGTCTAGTAGTCTTGCTTGTCTACTTGTATTTTCCTTCCCTGTGCTTTTTGTATCATTCCAAGAAAGCACTGCAAGATCAATGTCAAGAAACATTTCCTGTCCACATTTTCCTCTAGAAGCTTACAAATTAAGGTCTTTCAATTCTTTAAATTTTTTGGAGTTAATTTTTGTGTATGGTTTAAAATACACATTCAATTTTATTATTTTACATGTGGATATTGTTTCCCCAACATTATTTATCGAAGAGACTCCCCATTGTGTATCATCGGCACCCTTGTCAGAAATCAGTTGAATATATATGTGAGGGTTTATTTCTGGGCTCTCTATTATGGTTAACTGATCCATGACTGTCAATATTCCAGTGCCACATTGTCTTATGTCCAAGATTGTGATATAGTTCAAAATCAGAAAGTGGGATGCTTTTAGCTCTGTTCTTTGTCAATATCTATGATTGTAAATAATATTTTTGTGTTTCCATTCCATATGAATTTTTATTGTGTTTTTGTTTCTATTAAATGCATATTTGGAATTTTTATAGAATTTTAATTGAATTTGTAATGTTGGATAATACAGTCATTTTAGCAATGCTATTTTCTAATCTGTGAATGTGGTATTTTTCCTTTTATCTGTGTTTTCTTTAATTTTGTAAATCAATGATTTGTAATTTTCAGT
The DNA here is from genome assembly GCA_004027875.1 of Aplodontia rufa. Classification (NCBI taxonomy): domain Eukaryota; kingdom Metazoa; phylum Chordata; class Mammalia; order Rodentia; family Aplodontiidae; genus Aplodontia; species Aplodontia rufa. Next base: position 14,337 of record PVKS010020046.1, on the reverse strand, counting down.
GTGCAAGTCTTTTACCTCATTTAATTTTATCACTAAATATTTTGTCTGATGTTATTGTAAATGACATTATTATTTAGTTTCCTTATCATGTAGTTTGTTAGTACATAAATGCTACTTATGCTTCATGCTAACTTTATATCATGCAATTTTACTTCTTTACTTACTTAGTTATAAGTTGTTTTTTCCCCCAGTGGAACCTCTTAATTTTCCTGCATTAGAGCATGTCTTATACAAATAGACAATTTATTTTTCCTTTTCAATTTATATAACTTTTGATATAGTTTGAATCTGGAATATTCCTGAAAGTCCCATGTGTTGGTGCTATGAGGAGGTAGTTAAACTTTTAACAGGTGCTATGAGTAAGTAATTGAAAAAAGTTTCAATTCATCTAGACCTACTGTCTAGGTGAATCCTAGACAGAGGTTTAGGTCCCTAACAGCATGATCTTCAAGGTCATAAGGGAAATCCACCCTTTTTTCTTCTTATCTTTTACTCCTGGGTGGCCATGAGGTTAGTTACTTTATTCCCATACTGACGTGCAAACTTACCACCTGTGCAAAAGCAACACACCCAACCAATCATGGACTAATCTCTGAAACATTTGAATAAAATAAATGTTCTCTATTTATAAGCTTATTATCTCAGGTATTTTGTTATTGTACTATAAAGCTGACTAACACAACATTTTTTTCTTGCCTAATTTTTCTGGCTAGCATTTCTAGTACTGTGTTGTACAGATGTGGCAAAAATGAATATACTTGCTTGGTCCTTTGTAACAGAGAAAAAGCTTTCATTTTTTTATCATTAAGGATGATATTAGCCATGCATTTTTCATATGTGACTTTTATGTGATGAAAATTCCATAATTAGTTTTCTGAGAGGTCTTTTTTTAATATAAAAGGGTGTTGAATTTTGTTAAATGATTTATTTCAAAACTCAGTAGAAAATGCAGAAATTATTGACATAGTTGATAAATGCAAAATCCAAAAATACACTAACACTCTGTGATCATTTCCTAATAAAGGCAGATTTTAAAATGCTATGCTATCACTTCATTTAAATTTTACAGTAGGAACATAGTACCCTGGGGATTGGGGTGTAACTCAGAGGTACAGCATGAGCCTAGCATTTGCCATGAACGATTTCCTAAGTTTGAATCCCAGGAATTAGTATCTTTTACAATATATTTAACTAATGTGTGTGTGTGCCCATATATTATGTATGGTTAGATAGAGAGTTATATATATATATATATATATATATATATATTCATATATATGTACCTTATCTGTGTACACTTATGTTTATATGTATATACACACATTGAATAGACATAAAAGAATAAACCAAATGATTAAAATGGTTTGTAAATATGAAAATTATGACTTATATGACTTTCCCTAGAAATCATAAGTAATACTAAAATATATATTCACATTACTGAATATCAAAATAAATTATATCAATCTTATGAAAATCAATAACACAAAGCAGTAAGGTCTCTTAAGGTATATATAAATTTAGAATAACTTCTAGAACTTTGGTCTTGTAACATAGACAATCACACAATGTATTTTACATATCAATATTTAACATAACATTATTTAAAACTGAGAAAAAATGGTACAATACAAAGAAATTTTGTAAACCATTCTATACTATATTTACACATTATATAATCACTGAAATGATGTTTGTTATGTATAACTAGTGACATGCAACATTGTTTATATGTCATCTAGTAAATAAAAGCAGATTACACATAATTATGTAAAGTATATGTTTGTTTTAAAAATATTCATAAAGGAGAAAATCTAGATAAAGATGAGGTGAAGGTTTAATGGTTCTTTTTACTACATTGTAAAATTTGGAAGATATATTTGAATATTTTTATATTTTCTCATTTTATGTAAAAAACTTCACTGTATACCTAAAGAAATGTGGAAGAGAAAGAATGAAAAGGAGAGCAAAAGAGATAGTGAGAGGAAGTTAAAAAATAAAAATAATTATTGGAAAATTGATAACAATGAATTTAAAATGACTATTTGGCTCATGTAAAATTAATATTAGTACTGAAAGTACTGGATTATTTAGAGTTCTTTGCTTTTGACAAATTGAAAAAGTCAACATAATGTATGTAAGTAATAATCTGATTACAATTTTTATTCATAAACACATAATTACATATCAATTATACATTTAATTATAAAGCACATATTAATATGTATTGGGTGAAGACATTTTGTGGTTCTATAGTGAAATATGTGTATGCAAATATCTAATCGTGATGAAATATAGGATTTTTCAGGCTCAGGTTTTCTCTTTCCCTTTCCTGCTTCCTTTTGTACTGTTTCATCCAAGTAAGATCCAACTTACTGTTCCCTGAGTAATGCTTTTCTACTTGTTAACAAATGATTATCCTTGTATCTGTAGGTGTGTCTGCAGCTATGTATCCAGTTACCATGGTTCAATATCTTGGTTAGGAGATGTGATGCTATAATTGGGAAAGTTCTGCTGACATTCAGAACTTCAATTACATGGAGTAGAATAAAAGTTAAAATCAGGGTGCTTTTTAAGATGTTTGAAGGAATTATTTGTACGAAAAAAATCAGGTGGCTATTAAAAATATGAATTGTATTGAAGAATATAGATGAGTTTAGCCAAACTAGCTAGAAAGAATATTATTGCAATTATTATAATTATTGCAAAAGTGATGTGGACATGGAATAATGCAGAAACATAATGTTATACATTAATTTATAATTATATTAACTATTGTATTAAGATATATTTTCTGATAAATATGTAAGCTATAAATTGGAACTATATTCATTGAAGGGTGAGAATAACACAATATTTCATTGAACACACGCTGAACAAGGTTTTTATACTATCTCACAGCATTCATGTCAACTTTTATAGGAGTTTCATGGAAAAAAATTTTATTTCCTTAAAATTTGACTTTATATTTTGACTTTATATTTTTGAAAAAAGACAAATATAGAAAACAAATAAGCATGAGTCCACAGAACTGAAAAAGAAAATTTTTTAAAGAACTGAACATGTCCATGGTTTTAAATTTTCTATTCAAGCACTTGTAAAAATCTATTAATTTTTAGAGATCAAGTACTTTCAGGAGTTTACTCTTTTTTTTTTTTGATAGAGAGAGGATGAGAGAAAAATCAATTTTATTTTTTCATCTGGTTTTTCTTTCTCTGACACTTAGTTATACATGTGGTGCTGGGGTTTTAACTCAGACCTTGCATATGCCAGGCAAAACTTTAACCACTGAGCCACAGGTCTGCCCCAGGATTCTACTTGTAAGGACTCAAAAAGCCAGCCTGCTTGAGCCTGAATCTCAGCTTCATTACTTTCCAGCTCTATGATTTTGCATGGGTAATTTATCCTCCTTGTGCCTCAGTTTCTTCATCTGAATGGGGACTTAATTCCAGACAAAATTCAGTGATAACTGAGTATCCCATTCACATGTACACACATGCATACATGTGCACACACACACACACACACAAACAACAGAGAAAAAATCCCTGTCACTCATAATTTAGTATGTAAGATTTTAGAAAGAAGAATTTCAAAGATAATAGATATATTTAATAAACATCAGTCATATCAAATGTTTTTATTAAGAAGTACAACTATTTTCTGACAAAATTTAATGCTTTATGAAAATTATATGATGCCACCTGTATCTGAATTAAAAAAAATTTGTCCCAGGAAATATATAAAACAAATTTAAATTTTCTGTTATGTATTTAACTGTAAAAAACAATTCTTTAAAATCATGAGGCAGACTACTAGAGTACACTATAGTTGGGATAAAAATACAAAACTCTAGCAGCTATAGAGCAAATAAAAGCAGTTATTATCCTTATTCAGAAAAGAAATGTGTTCTATTTTTCACGGTAACATCTATTTTCTCTTCTATTTTCTCTGGGTCAAAATCTTTAAAAATTTTCATCTCATTATTCAGAAATTAAATCCTCTTGCTTTGAAAACCTACAAATATGATTGTCTACAAATATAGAAAAGAAGGAAAATGATGATCTAAAAACATAAAGGACAACACAAACAGATACAGCAAATATATTCTTACAAAAGTTTTGGGAATCCTAGAGAATGGATAGAGAACTTGTTCAGGGGAAGGGGAAAGAATAACATTTTGAACAGAAAACCAAAACAAAACAAAAAATCTGAGGAAAACAATATTAAAACATCAGTATCTTTTATCTGCTGAACAATGAACATCAATACCAAGACTCCTCAAGAATTTTATGCTGAATATTATGTATGTGAATTTTGATAACTAAAGTTATTGATAAGCAATCACAGTAAAAACCATTTTTTAAAAAAAATGTATTAACAGAATTTGATTTCCATAAATTTGAAAAATTCAGGAAAAAGCACTTTTTTTACAATAATTGTGATCAAGTACTCATGTTATGCCTTGGAGATACCCAGTATTAGGGTTCTCCAAAAAATGAATACACACACACACACACACACACACACATTTAAACTTGTAGAATTAATTTTAGTACCATAATGGGATTCTGTAGACTGGAAAGTAGGTGAAATCAGTGCCTGCTTAGTGCAAGAATCTGAACCCTCAGAACCAAGTGACAACAATGCAGTTCCAGTCCTAGGCTGAAGCACTGAAGACCCCTGGAGAGTCACCACTGCAAGTCCATGTTCAAAGGATGAAGAATATGGAAATCTGCTCATGAAAAGTCAAGGCAGGCCTGAAGTGGTGGCTTAGAAATTATGGTGCTCCCTTTGATTTCTGTTCCATCCAAGTCACCAGTTATGTTAACCTTTCATTGACGTAACCAAAACCCTGACAAGAACAACTATAGGAAATGAAGATCTATTTTGCCTCATAGTTTCAGAGGTCTTGGTCCATAGGCAGCTTCAACGAGAAAACATCATGGAGGAAGGGCATGGTGGAGAAAGCTGAAAAGATAAACTCTTCTGGCACATGTCTACCATGACCTCTTTTGCCGGCTGGGTTCCAGCTCTCAGTACTCCATCCAGCTATCAACAGTTTAATCCACTGATGAGCTCAGAGCACTTATAATCATGACATTTATCTGCTTTGAACCTTACTGCTTTGTGGATCATGCTTTTAACCCATGAGCTTTAGGGGGACATTCCAGAGACAACCATAACACTGGTCATTGGCTAGAGCTGCCTACATTCAGTGCATGTCTTCCTCACTCCGTTTTCTGAACCACATGCCAGTTGTCTCTGGAAGCATCCCCCCAAAACACACAAAGAGGCAAGGCATGCTTTATCAATTTTACAAGCATCTTTCAATCCAATAAAGTGGAAACCAGTTCAGTGATCTTGTTTTTGTTTTGTTGTTGTTGCAGGATTATTAAAAGGGAAAAGGGTGAGATATGGTATTTATAAGATCTGTAAAAGGACAGTTAAAGAAATATAATTTCAACTTTGTGAAAGGTAAGCTATGACAAAAATCAGTGATAGTTAGGCAGAAAATAGAAAAGTAGATATTCCAGATAGCCTAAGGAAATATAGAAGGAGTAGAACATAGTGAAACTCTGTGCCCTAAACCTCAAAGAAAAAATTTTATTAAAAGAAATGCTACTTTATGGAATCCTCCTTGAGGCTGAGAGTGAGATGATGAATGTACTCAAAGAAAAGTCAACTGGAATTTAAGGGGAGATGGAATCTTTATCAATTAAGGAAATATTGGAATTTATGAGGACACAATAGGAAAATTTCAGAGATGGAGAACATGTCAGTTTAGATCAATAGTGAGGAAGTCATAGCATTATTTACGAATGGATAAATGAATGAAGTTATAGATAATGTTAGCATTTTACGCATGGAGTAGGTATCAAAACAATCCTTTTAGCACCTCTTTGTACTTGACAAGTGGCTGCAAATAAAATAATTGATAGTAGATTAACTATTAAAATACATTAGTCCCCCAGTGTTACACTTAACCAGGTGGGGAACTTCTTTATAGGACCAAGGCTCATGGTGAGGTCTGATAAGATACAAAACCAGATACTGAGAGCAAAGTTCATCTTAACTTCCCCTTTCCCACAAAATCTTAATGACAGGCACAGGAAATGGGCAAGTTAGTATATGCTGACTTGTAAGAATTTGGCAACTTATGCTCAATCATACCACATTTTGCATGTGGCACTCTGCTCAGCTCTAAGCCACTTTCCTTGGAATAAAATTTCCAGGGAACAAGGTTTTTCATCCAAAATGTATTACAATGGTGGTCTATATTTAAAGAATTTCCATTATTTATATCCCTAATTTAAAAAAATTGGTTTGAATCAATCTAAAATTCTATGATGCTTTTCTTGTATTATTATAAGGGGATAGAAAGGAAAGAAAGTTAGTCAGTACTCCTATTAAATCAGTTCCTTATTTTAATATTGTTTTCAATAACAATACATTACACATTGGTATTTATATCTTTTCACAAAAATGCATTGATATTGCTTATATGTATGGTCTAAATGTGACAACATTAAGTCCTCTGGCTCTTCCAGGTACCCAGTGATTGACAGAATTTTCTCTGGAGATTTATACAGAAGAACTGGTTATGACATTAATATCTATGTTTCTGTTACAAAATTGATAAAGATGATTATTTCATCATTTTTCAATATCCTAAGGATAGTTACACATGGAGTATTAATGGAGAATTTATTTTGCAACTATCAAATAAATTAATTTTATCAATAACTTCATTTGCAATAACAGTGTTTGATTACTTGACAACTTCTTAAAATGATTCTTTCAGATTATTTGAAACACAATTCTTAAATTTTTATATTTGCCACAATATATCTAAACTTATGTTGAATTGTGTTGAGTTCAAGGAATTGAAGAGATTTAAACTAAATTTATAGAACTCATTTAGCACTTTTATGTTATATATATAACTCTTAATGATTTCTTTTTTTCTCCACTAGATGACATGATTAACACTCAACCAGGATTGTCTCTTCTGTGCTGAGGCTGAAGTAACTCGGTTACATCTCAAGTTTTTATTTGGAAAAAGATCTAAAAAGATATATCAAGAAACTCCAAGGAGTGTTGGAGCAATGCTCAGTTGTTTGAGTGCTTGCTTGGCATGCTTGAGGACCTGGGTTTGAACCTCAGCACCATATACACAATTAAGTGTCCAAGAAACAAAGGCCAGATGAAAAGCTAAAGTTGATTCTCTCTTTCTCTCCCTCTCTTAAAAAAAAGGAAGTCCTATGGAAAAGAAAGATAAAGGGATACATGTGCCCCTTCCTTTTCTATATTTGTTGCTTACCTCATTCACTCTTACATTGAAAACATAAAATTTGCTGTCTGGTTCCATAACTCCACATTCTCAGAATGGTTCCACTACCATGAGTTACCAATAATATTACTTCTAAAGAAGTGTTTTAAAAGTTGGAATAATGAATCAGAGGCTCATGACTCATTAATGGGCTTATGAAGTCAATTTAAGACCAGGCTTGAATAGAATACAATTGAACATATGAAGATATTAAATAAAAAGTGGAGAACCATTATTTTGTTATTTCACAAAACTGCTTTAGAAATTTTCATGTGCATGTGCATATGTGTACGTAGGTGTCTGTCTTTGTGAATATATCTTGTTAAAATTTAAACTCTATTTATAACAGATTTATGACCAAAACCATTTGAAGCCCAATGTCCTGGAGAAGATGACTTTTATGCAAACATGAAGCTTTGGGTAATATCACTGACCTCTACTAGAGAAAAATTTACCACCTTTTTGCATAGTTTATAGTCAGATGTTGCCTCTATTTATTTATTTGTATGTCTATATTTCTTTGATGAATTATATTCTTTTGGTGTGGCAGACAGATTTGTTTGTTCTTCATAACTACACATGGAATTGTATGGTTATATAATAGAATTTAGTGCATGCATATGAATAGTATAAACTAGTGTATAATTAATTAAATCATATTAAGCTTTGAATAAATTATTACTTCTTTCACTAGAAGTAACTGCTAACTAAAAACCCAATAACATTACATAGTTATAATCTAAGTTTTATTTACCTTTGTGCATAGGAAAGCATGTTCCCTGGTGCTATGCTAGCAAGTGACATTCCTACAATAAATAAGCTATAACTCCATTAAAATGGAAAATGTGAGTTGAAACAATTCTAGTTGTAATCAACTGGAAATCTCCAAGCTGCAATTAAATCACATAATAAAGAAAGGGTTAATTTGAAATGCAGATGATGCAATATATCTGTGCAACAGTGTCCACAAAAAGATTTAGCAACCTCAAAGAAATCTGTTAGATTATTGGTTAATATTTGCTTGTCAAGGTTCTGCTGTATGTTCTCATAAGGTCAGGTGCCAACACAAGCACTGCTAGTTGCTTAGGGAACCACTGCAGTCATTCAGCCTTTCTCAGACCAACAGCAATTGATTTTAAGTAAAGAGAAGTAATTTCTTTTAACCTCATCAGAAACGTCTTTGACAGTTAAAGCATTAATTAAAAACTTTCAAAAAATAAGTATAATAGCATAAGATGAAGCCATTTTGAAAATCCTGCTATGGACTAATTTCTCAGTAAAGCACTGACCACCTCTCTAATGTGAACTACCTTTTAGTTAAATTACTGCCCAATAGTTACTAGAAGAACCATTGTATTTTACATAATGTAGAAATAATAATTAAAATTTGCTTATTCATAGTAGAAAATAGGATATTTTACGACGAATACAATTATTGTGAAAGATACTAAAATTGAGTCTTGGTAAGTAAAGTGGGCATATTTACTTCTTTTCTTCTCTAGTACATTGATATGAAAAAAAATTTCTCAAAAAATACCCAAAGGAAAATATGTTCATTATTTTACAGTTTCTTATGCATATTTTAAAGGTAGAAATTAAAGAAGCATTCATGGTATAGTTAGGAAAAATTTATATCCTGCTCTTATTGCAAGAAATGATCTGTCTATATGTTAGGTCTATTTGGTCTGTAGTGTTACTCAAGTTTGCTGTTGTTACTGTCTCCTTATTGATTTTCATTATAGATCCATTCTTTGTTTAAAATGGGGTATTGAAGTCCCCAACTACTACTGTATTTCTGTCTTTATCTCCCTTCAATTCTGTTAATATTTATATGTGTAAGTGATCCATTGTATAGATGTAAATATGTTGATAATTGTTATATCCTCTTAATGATTTGACCCATTTATTATAATGAAATTACCTTCTTCACAATACTTTTCAAATATTACAATGACAATTTTTATAGGGGAAAAAGCCCTAAAATACAGATAACACTGAAAAATATTTTAAACAGTTCAGGAAATGTTGAGCAAAAGAACAAAACTGGAGTCATCACACTTCCTGACATTAAACTATGGCACCAGGTACAGTAACCAAAGAGACATGGTAATGATATACACTTAAACACATGGGCAAATGGTGCAGAATAGGGATCCCAGATACAAACTCACATGCATATGTTCAATAAATCTTGAACAAGGGTGCAGGGATGCCAAATGGGGAAAGAAAACTCCTTCAATAAACTGTACTTGGAAAACTGTGCATTCACATGCAAAAGAATAGAGCTGAACCTTTGTTTCATGTTATTTGTGAATTAACTTGAAATAGCTTAAAGATTAGAACATGAGGATTGAAACTATAAAACTGGTATAAGAAGACATAGGGAGGGGCTGGAGCAGTGGCTCGGTGGTGACAGTGCTTGCCTGGCATGCCCAAGTACATGGGTTCAAACCCCAGCAACCTATGTACACAACTAAGTGTCCGAGCAACTAAAGGCATGTGAAAAACTCAATAAAAAAATTGATTCTGTCTCTCTCTCTCTAAAAAAAAAAAGACATAGGGAAAAATATCCCTGACATTGTTGTTGGTTATAATTTTTTGGGCAGGTTACCAAAAACACAGTGATAAAAGCAAAAATAAATAGACTGCATCAAACTAAAAAGCTTCCAGAAAACAAATGGAAAAACAACATACAGAATGAGAGAAAATATTTGCAAACACTTCTCTAATGAGGGGTTTATATCCAAAACATATCGAACTAAACAACTCATTAGTTAAAATAATAAAAAATAAATAAACAACTCCATTTAAAATTAGGCAAATTACTTGAATAGACATTTTCCTGTACAAAATACACAAATGGCTAATAAGTATATATGAAGGTGCTTAACATCATTAATCATCCTAGAAATGCAAACCAAAACCAGAGTAGGATATTATTACCTGACACTTCTTAGGATGACTATGACCATAAAGAAAACAAAATAAGTGTTGATGAAAGAGTGGCAAAATGTGAGGCCTTTATACATTGTCAGTAGGAATGTAAATTGATAAAGCCACTGTGTTAGCCGGTTTTCTCTTGCTCTGACAAAACTATCTAAACATAACAACTTAAAAGAGGAACAATCTCATCATTTTTTATTCTTTTTTAAAGGGAGAGGGAGGGGTTAATTTTATTTTTTCATCTTGTTTTGTTTTTCTTCCACTCAGTTGTGTTATGTGGTGTTGGGGATCGAACCCAGGTGATCTTGCATGCCAGGCAAGCACTCTACTGCTGAGACACCACTTCAGCCCTAGAAAGGTTTATTGTGAGTTCCAAGTTTCAGAGGTTCAGTTCCTGGATGGTTCACTCCACCATCCTGGGCTAAAGGGAGATTCAGCACCATGGTGGAAGGCTGTGATGGAAGAAAGCAGCTCAGTTCATGACAGCTGGAGTGAGAGGAGGAGGAGAAGCCAGGGGACAAGACATAATTCTCAAGAGTAAATCCCCGGTGAACACACCTCCTCCAGCCATGCCCCACAGTTACCACCCAGTACAGTGGTCCTTTTAAATTATTAATTCATCAAATGTATTTATTCACTGATTAGGTTACAGTTCTCATAATCTAACTATTTCACCTCTGGACATTCCTGCATTTACACAGGAGCTATTGGCAGACACTGTGCTTCCAAATCACAACAGTCACTATGGAAAAGAGTAAGAAAATTCCTTAAGAAAGTAAAGCTACCATGTAATTCTTCAAATTCATTTCTGGGTATCTGTCCAAAGGAAGGTAAAAGAAATCAATATGTGGAAGGGATATCAGCATGTTCTTTGCAGCATTACTCAGAATAGGCAAGATATGGAATCTATTTAAATATTCATTATTGGAGAAATGGAAGAGGAAATTTTGGTACAGAATGGAATATTATATAACTTTAAAAAGAAGGAAATTTTGCCATTTGTGATAACATGAATAAACATAGATGACGTTACATGTGAAATTAGCCAGACAAAGGAAGTCAAATACATTATAATACACTTATAGTTTAACTATAGAAGTTAAACTCATAGAAACAAAGAGTAAAATGGTGGATTCCTGCTGCTGCAAGATGGGAAATGGGAAGAAGTAGTTCAAATGATACAAATAGGCAAACAGGTTAATTTAAGATGAGTGAGTTTTTTTTTTAATAGAGAGGGACAGTGAGAGAGAGAGAATATCAATTTTATTTAGTTTTTCATGTGACTTTCATTGTTCTGAGACAGTGTTGTGTACATGGTGCTGGGGTTTGAACTCACATACTCGTGCATACCAGGCAAGCCCTGTAACTGCTGAGCAATTGCTCCAGCTCCTACATAAATAGTTTTTAAATTACCAAACACAGATTTTTAAAATTTAAACTTCACAAGTAATGTTACAATTATAGAAATATATTCTGAAAATTCATATTGAATAATTCTAAAATACTCTGGTTAACTTGATTCTGTTACTGTCGTTAAGGTCAACTGGTTTTACAGAGTTTAAGTGGCCAAGTACAGCCACAATACTCTGTACTTTCTAGTGTGACCAAACCGTCCTTCTCTTTCATTATTTTAGTTGAAACTAGTCAGTACTAATCATTAGTTCTGACACAATGTCAGGCCAAATCAACACACAATAACTGAAATCAAAGCAAGTAGCTTTACTTCTGAGATTAGAAAGTAATCATCTACAAATTGCACATAGAAAGAAATCTCCATTTCTTACTGCCAGTTTAATTACTTTGGATTCTGTTGCACTGTGGATAATTATTACCTTTATGAACCTCCCTCATTACCAAGGAAGAAACTAACTAGAGAAGAGGAGGTTTCATTCTTGATAAGTTTAATTATTTAAAAAAAAAGAAATCACTTTCACAAAATCACAAAGAAAGCTATGGAATTAACTTTTCCTAGACTTCTCTCTTAAAACCATAATATCAAAAGAGATGAAATTCAATTATATTTCCTCAGAATATAAAGCCAGTTTGGCAACATAAAATGATATGCTCCAGAGCCTACATCCAAACCCAGAGGAACTGACATACCTAATTTACTTATGAAATGTGTTTTTGGATAAAAATATATGGTAAAATATTCACTTATGCATATGTATAGTGTAAAATGTAGATCACCCTCAAATACATGATGTAAACAAAAATATTTGTGAATGAAACATATATGAAGTTATAAGCAATGCTTGTGATGAAATTTATAGCATCATATGCTCATATTAGTAAGAAGGAAGCATCCAATAAGAAAACCTTGATTATTGGTTTATTATGAAGAAAATTAATAAAACACATTTAACTATGTAAAGGAAACCTACACACAGATACTATTTATGTACCCAATAGAGTAACTGATGCGTAGAATACCACTAAGAACAAACCAACCAATTATAACACTGCAAGCTGTCCAATGTTGATAGAATGGCATTACCCATTACCCTAAGTATTCACCTATGAAAAATTATAAGATCACTCATGAGCCTGCAAATGCAGGTATGTGATGGCATAATTCATTATAAGTAAAGTGAGCAGGGATTATCTCTCTACTATTCAGTTTTTTTATTTCTTCATCAGACTTTAGTACATATTATAGTTCATTATCTGTATAACATAATATATATGGATTTATACTTCTTTAATTTTTTCATTTTTAGGAATACTAACATCTGTGGCATTATTTTTTATTTCAAATTTCACTTGTTCTTTGTTCATATGTAAAAAGGTATTGAATTTTGTATATTAAAATTTTTATATCCTGTAACTTGCAGTTATGCTATGATTATTGTTATTTCCAGGGGTATTTCTTTGTTGCTTTCCTTTTTTCCCTTCCTTCCTCCCTTGCTTCCTGTTTGCTCTCCTCTCTTTCTCTCTTTCTGTAATTATTTAAGATTTCCTACATAGAAAATCAGATTATATATAAAAAAGATAATTTTATTTCATTCTTCCAAGCTTGGTATATTTTCTTTTACTTCTCTTGCACTATGTAATAGGAATTACTGTCCCAGGACTGCCACTGTGATATAGAAAGGGAGAGGTGAAAGGTCATATCCTTTCCTGTTCTCAGTGGGAAGGTTTCCAGCTTTTTAACATCAAAAATATTTTGTATATATTCTTTAAGTTAAGGAAGTTCATATCTATTTCTAGTTTACTGAGGGTAGTTTTATTTTCTTATTTAAATTTGGTATTAAGGTAAATGCTAGCCTCATATAGGGAGTTAGGAAGAACCCCTTCAATTGTCATCTTTGGGAAGAGATTGCAGAGAATTAGTACTATATCTTCCTTAAATGCTGTATAGAACTTATCAGTATATAACTTATCTGGATGTGGGGCTTTCTGATTTGTGAGGTTATTATGAATTTGGTCTATTTAACATGTTCAGATTGTCCATATATTCTGAGAATTTTACAGATTGCCTTTCCTTTCTTCTTTTTAACATACACATTCAATGCTACATTTATCCCCCAAATGCTACTTTTGTTGCATCCCACAAATTTTAATGAGCTATGCTTTTGATATTCACTTAGTTCAAAATATCTTTTCATTTCTTTTGAGTACCATCTTTGAACCATGCATTATTTAGAAATATGTTGTTCAATTTCTGTATGCTTTCAGGTTTTCCACTTATCTTTCTTGTTTTGATTTCTACTTAATTCTGTTGCTAAGACCAAAGGTTTTTTATTTCTATTCTATTGAAATTGTTAAGTAGTTTTGGTGTCCACAAAAATGGACTGCCTTGGTGAATATTCTATATGAATTTGAGAAGAGCATGCATTCTTAATGAAGTAAACTGTATCTGTCAACTATATCCAGTTGATCGACGATGTTCTTGAGATCAGCTCTACATTATTATTTAATGTATATTAGGATTGCCCATTCTTTTTTTTTTATTAGTGCATTATGGTTTTACATAATGATGAGATTAGTTGTCACATATTCCTTGAGGCACACAATACAATTTGTTCCATACCTCCCTACACCCTTCTATGTCCCTCCTC
>PVKS010020045.1:0-37478 GCA_004027875.1 Aplodontia rufa | reverse complement strand
TCTTCTCTTGACTATTTCTGGAACTTTCAAGAGCCAGATGTTGTATCTTATGGATTGCATCTCCATGTTTGTGTCTTTTCCCCTCATCCTCCTCTTCTCCTTCTTTTGTTTGTTTTGCTTTCTGACATAATCTATAGTTATGATAAGACTATGGACTGAATTTTTTATCTTCCAAAATTTATATGTTGAAATTCTATGCCCTGAAATGATTGTACAGGGGATAGGACCTATGGGAAGTGATTAAGCTATGAAGACAAAGCCCTTGTGGTTGCATAAAAACAGATCCAAGGGCTGGAGCTCGGTGGTTATGGCGCTTGCCTGGCATATGCAAGTACACAGGTTCAAACCCCAGCACCCATGTACACAAGTAAGTGTCAGAGCAACAAAAAGCCATGTGAAAAACTCAATAAAAGTTGATTCTCTCTCTCTCTCTCTCTCTCCCTCTCACTCACTGTCTTTCTCTCTTAAAAAAAAAAAAACAGATCCGAGACAGACCCCTTCACCCTTCTCACCCTTTCTCCCCTATATGAGGAAACAGAGCAAGCAGGTTCCGTCTGTGGACAAAAAATCAGGCCCTCATCAGACATTGAAACTCCAAGTGCCTTGATCTTGGAATGCAGTCTCCATACTTGTGGTTTTTAAGCTACACAAATATTTTGGTATAGCAGATCAAAAATTCTAAGGCAAGTATCTGGTTATGACATTTTTAGTTTAAAATGTTTCTTTTATTTATCTGGGTTTATTCTTTCCACTTTTAGAATGGTATAACTTATCTTGGGATGTCGATTTGTTTTCTGTTTGCTGCATTGTATCTTCTGAGTTCCTCTTCAAAAATTCTTATTTGCTCTAACATTTTTTGTTTGTTTGTTTGTTTGTTTGTTTTGCTTTGCTTTTTTAAGCTTGCTCATTTTGGAGGTTTGCATGGTTATTTGATTTTGTTGAAGGATTTCATCAACTTTGTAATTTTTTAATGTCCTGTTCAAATTAACAGAAGAACTAAAAAGCTGATTGAAAGTGAGTGTGTGTGTTTTCACCCCTTTCCAATCTACCCCATGCCCTGGAGGCAGACCTATGTGTTCTGCCTCACCTGAGCTCCTTTACACTCTAGATTCTGTTGGATTTGGGGCATGGGCAAGAGGTCAGATATCAGGAGATATTGAGCTGTGATTGGGCAGTGATTTTATTCTGCTACCTAAAGTGACATCTCTGAGAAGCTATTTCTTAGGTTCTGAGAACCAACCCCTCCTGCCCCTTCAGACCCAGGGGCCATAACAGCCTTCGAATCTGTTGTTGGCTTCTCTTAGCCCTACCCTCTCCTCTATAATTGATCTTTTATTAAATTCTCTTTAATCCCTTTTTTGAGTGTGTCATCTATGTTTCTTTCCAAGGTCCTGATCAGTACAGAAGTTTATGTTATGAAATTCATGGCAGCATCATGCAATATTTCCCTGGTTAATACAGTTATATTAGTCTGCAAGGGTTGATGGAACAAACTATCACACTGTTTGGCTGAAACAACAGAAATTTATTTTCTCACAGTTCTGGAGGCAGATGTGCAAGTTCAAGGTGCCAGCAGGGTTGATTTCTTCTGAAACCTCTCTCCTTGGCTTGTGGATGGCACTTTTTCTCTGTGTCTCTCCATGAACGTTTCTCTGCATGTGCACATGTCTGATGTCTCTGTGTTCAAATTTCCTCTCTTTGTGAGAACAGCTGCCATGTCAGATGGAAGGGCCCACTCTGATTGCATCATTTTAATCAATCATTTCTTTGAGCGCACTTCTCTAAATATCATCACATTCTGAGATTCTAGGGGTAAGACATCAACGTGTGAATTTCAGAGGGGACAGAATTAAGTCCTTAAAAATCCATCTCTGGATGGATGGTTTATCTAGAGTGCTCTCTCTCTGTCTCTCTAGATAAGCTAAGCACATTGGAGTCTATTTTGTTGAAGGAATCTTCTGATTCATGTTTGGGGGAGCACATACCAGACCACAGGACTGTGGGGGTCAGTTCATGGGAAAGGACCTGGGAAATGGTCCCACTGCTCATGATGAAGTGTCTCAGTGAATCTCCCTGTCATCTACTCTGGAACTGGTTCTCACCCTCTATTGTGTGTCTGGAATTACAACCTATCCTGTGACATCACTGGCGAACATCTCCAGCCTTTAAGAGGAGGAAAGTTCTCCTTAATAAACCTGAGACCATCCTCCCTTCTCAGCCCGGTTCTGCAGCCCTGTCCCTTGTGCCTCTAACACACTGACTGTCTTCTGCAGAATGAATAGTCACACTTCCTTCTGCCACTCCTTTCCACATGTTCTGCTCTTCTGGGTGTATTGCATCTACCTCGTTCATGAGTTACACAGAAAGACTTTAGACTGGCCTATGCTTCATCAATGTCAACCACTGCTCTTCTAAAGCTTCATTCTATGGATGTCTCCCTCTTCATTTTCTTTGTCCTTATAAACTTAATATTTAACCTTTTTTAAAAATCTTTTTTGTGATTTGAGGAGGAAGTGAAAACATAGGATGGTCATCAGTCTATCATGTTTACCAAGGTTCACATTGAGCCTTTGAGGTGAACTCTCCAGTCCAAACAGTCCTTTCTTCTAAGTACTAAAAACGACCTTGTCTTATTAGCATTCAGGATTATATAACAAGCAAGCAAGGAGCTTGATTTCAGATTCTTTTCGTATTAAATACTGCTGTTTGTAATTTTTAGCATAAAGCAACTGCTTTTTTCTTGAAAAGTGTCACCATTTTATCACTAACCTCCTTCATGCCCCCCTTGTTTGTCAGAGTCCAGAAAGAATTAGAGAGTTTTAGTTTTATACAAAATTCTTTTAAAACCACTCTGTAAGCATAGGCATGGCATACCTCCTACACAAGAAACACCCTTTTTTTATTACTATTTTCATTGAAATAACTTTGCATTTTAGAATAGTGTTAGATTTATAAAAAGTTACAAAGCTGGAGTAGAAAGTTCTTGCCCAGTTGTGTCTGATTGTTATCATCTTACATTACAGGGTACATCTGTCACAACTAAGGATCCATCTTCAACACATTACTATTAACTAAATCCAGATTTAATAGAATTTCACGTTTTTCCCTGTGTCCTTTCTCAGTTCTAGGATCCTACCCAGAACAGCAAATGGCATGTATTCATCATGTCCCCTTAGCCTCCTCGGCTCTGTGCCTATTTCTCATATTTTCTGGATCATGGATGACCTTAATCCTCTTGGGGAGTCCTGGTCAGGCATTTTGTAAAATGGACTTCAGTTTGGGTTTGTCGATGTTTTTCACATGGTTAGACTGGGGGATTAGGGGGCTCTTAGACACGAAATGCCCTATTCTTCACATCATATCAAGGGTACACACTCTCACATGACTTCTTACTGGTGTGTGTCTTCTGTTGCTACTACAAAATCCCTGAGATGGAGTCTTTTATAAGGAAAAAAATTCTTATTTAACTCAGAGTTCTGTAAATCTTAGAGCATGGTGCCAACATCACTGAAGGATTCCTTGGTGTATCTTAACATGGCAGAGAGTATGACACGGTGACACAGAGCAGGCAAGCTACCTCAGGTCTCTTTTCCTCTTCTGATAAAGCCACTAACACCATCATAAGGACCCCATTCTCTTAATCTCATCTAATTATAATTACTTCTCAATGGGACCAATTCTAAAGACCATTAGCAAATGAATTTGGGAATTAAATTTCCAAAGCACAAGCTTTGGGGAGTCCCTCTAAAACTACTCTTTTTTCCATGTTCTGCTCTTTGGAAGCAGGTTACTAAGTACAGCCCACAGGTGTGGTGGAGAATTAGTCTTTTCCTCTTTGAGGACTCATCTTCTTTTTTATTTTTACAAAATTAGAAATGATTGAGTTGGCTCGAATTTGCTGAAGCCTGTCCATGGATGGATGGATGTTATTCTGCACATATCTGGAAACATATCAGCAATTAAAAACAAAAGCCAAATTGTCCTCTACTGCCCCCAGCATCCTTCCTCTTAAGATAAAACAATTGTCTCTTCTCAGAAATAAACTTATGACCTTATGAAAAGGGTAGATTTTTTTCTACAAGAAAAAAAACCCATGTTAGAAGATATCCTGGGACAGGGGATAAAAGCACTACAATTATACCTAGATGCGGATTTAAAGAAGTTGTAGATATTGAAGTGCATTTGTTTGAACTAAGCCATCTATTCTGGCATTAACACCTAAGAAGGGCACATTGGAAACCCAGGGCAGTGTATGGTGGCCAAAGTAGTGGGTCTTGCCCACACTTCATTGTGTTCTTTATGCCCTGGGCAATCTCCCTTTTCAATTACATGGGATATGGACAGTATTTCTTGACACTTCCTCATCTGATCAGTCTCTTCAAAGGGGCAATGAAATAAGTGTCTGAAAGGTTTTGCATGCTCCTGGAGCAGAGACTAAGTCATATATATGTTCAGTGACTGGCAGCCATGTGATATCAACCCTGAAGATGCTTAATTCCAGGGAAATTGTACTAATTTTCCTCTGGCACTAGCCAGTATAACTGCACAAGTCCAAAGAGAAACCAAGAACACTAACTTAACCTGCTCAGCAGCCCCAAAGAGTACACTCACCCCTCACTTACATCCTGTGGTTGCTGGTTCTCTAACCACCTCTGGCTTTATCAGACTGTGGTTCCTTTATTTTCATTCCATCTAAGTGAATTATTCCATGCAAATATTTGGGGACATGTCTGTTTGCTTCTTCGCCTGTTTCACTGCTATACCAAAAACCACAGTGTATTTACCAAGGAGGGACAAGTAGAATCTCTCTCAAGCATTCTTGGAATTATATATGAAATTGAGATTTTTAATTGTTTTTATACTTACCTTCTCCCTCCTTTCCTCCCTCCCTCTGCTCCTTTTCCTCCATTCTGCTAGTCTTTCCTCTATTTATGTATAATTTTTTAAATTAGTGCTTTGTAAATATACATAATGGTGAAATTCGTTGTGGTATATTCATATATGTATGTAGGATAATTTGGTCAATTTCATTCCTCTGTTCCTCCCTTTTCCCATCATTCATTCCTCCCCATCCATCCTCTTCCTCTATGCCACTGTTCTCTCTTTTATTTTCATGGGTCTCTCTCTGTGCTCTTTTCCTCTTATTTTGGTCTAACTTCCATATATGAGAGAAAATATTTGACCCTGACTTTCAGGCTCTGGCTAAGATAAATTTTCCACATTTTTATTGGTGCATTATAGTTGTACATAATGATGGGATTTGTTGTTTAAATATTAAATATCATACATGCACACAATGTGACAATATAATTTGGCCAATTCTGGTTAAAATTTTTTTAAATGACCTGATCATCGTGGACCATTTATTTGGATTATAAGAATACTGCTGCTCTGGCTGAGCACAATGGCACAGGCCTGTAATCACAGCAGTTTAGGAGACTAACATGGCAAGATCAGCCTATGCAACTTAACAACACTGTTTCAAAACAAAAAATAAAAAGGACTGGGAATGTAGCTCAGTAGTAAAGCATGCCTGAGTTCAATCTCCAGTACACCACCACCTCCCACCACACACACACACACACACACACAAAAAAAGAATATTACTGCTCCATGAGAATTATAAGCTACAAGAGGCTGCAATCAATCCAGGCTCCTGTTCATTCATTTACTCACTCATTCATCCAACCAAGCCTGCTGGCTTCCTCAGCACACCTGCAGGCCCTGGGGAGAGCACAGAGAGGGGAAGTCAGTGCTGTGGAACTCCATTTTAAAGGAGATCAAGCTAGAGACAGTGCACAGGAATGGTTAACTGGACAGGCTCCACTAACTGTTTCCAGGAACACACCCAGGAAAAGGTGAGGCCGGGCTGCTGAATTGATGTTCAGCCCAGTTACATAAAGTTGGGGGGTTATTTTTATAAAGAAAGCTAAGAGGCAACCCCTTCCAAACAAATCCCAAATGGGCAGAGACCCCTTTCTGTAAAATAAACACACCCAGATCTTAGGAAGTACGAGGGGAAGTGTTTACAGGGAGATCAGAAGCTGCCCGGCAGGGGCTGGCCCCCTGTAGCCCTGGGCTATCTTCAGTCAGCCAGTGTCTGGCTTCCTTTGTGAAAACTGCAATGCTGCCAGAATTCAGAACTCCGCTTGGACTTTTGAATCTCAGTCGCAAACTGTTCAAATTTCAACACTCTAAAATAAAAAAATTAAAAAATAAATTTATGACAATATATGAAAAATTATCCTAGGGCCCTAAATACCACTGACCCTTCTGAATGGGGAAGCTCAAAAGTGAATCTTACCAAACAATGATATTGAAGCATCTGAAGGTAAATGGATGGCTATGGAAGAATTATGCTGAGTGAAATCAGCATAACCCAGAGAACCAAGGGTCGAATGTCTCCACTCATCTGTGGAGGCTGGAGCTAGGCCCTGGCCATTGAGAAAGGAGGTCTATTATGATGTTTTAAATCCAGATAAAGTGTAATGTCATACAACCTGAAGCATTTGTAGAGATGTATTGGAGAGGGGGGAGAGATAAAGGTGGGTAATTGGGGGAGTCTCTGGAGGGTAAATCTAATTTTCAGAATTATATGTATGCGTATATGTATGTATGTATATATGTATATATTATATTATTTCACCAGAAGCTTATTTGATTGTTCAAAAAATAAATTTCTGAATAAAAAATTTAAAAAATAGTAATCAAAAAGAGAATACTGCATTACACTGGTGGTTGCCTGTAGGACATGGAATTCATTAGTAATTTTATTACTAATTTATTAAAAATATATCAAGCTATTGCCTCACAATTTGCTTTCTACTTGAGAATTTCAGTACTAATTTATATTATGATAAAAAGTAAATAATGTGCAATGCAAAGGAAAGGTGTTTGTATAAGTGTGTGTGTATGTTTGCATTCATGTGAGCACATGTGAGTGGGCACATGTAGATGCATTGCCAGCGTGAGTCAATAAAAACATAAGACATTCAGTTAAATTAGAATTTCCAATAAGCAGTAAGTAATAACTTAGTGTAATTATGCCCCAAATATTTTCTGGTAGTGTTACAAGTACTGCATGGGACATATATGCATTAAAACTTTATTTGTTGTTTAAAATTCAAATTAATCTGGCATACTGCACTTGTATTTGATCCAGCAATCCTAGTAAAAGTGAAGGTGGAATTGTGTCCACATATGTGTGTGTGAGAGTGTGTGTGCAAGACTGTGTGTGCACATGAGCAAGGAGGATGTGAGGAGCGTGGACGATGTTCCCGTTGCCAATCTGGAAGAAATCATGTGGTAGTATTCTTCACATCATGCCATTCTCTAAAGGGACCTACCATAAATCATAAATGACAAGTAGTACAATTTCCAAAGCCTTTATACAAATGAAAAGTATTTCAAGAACTTTTATGACTTTGATCAACACTGGAAAACATTTTGTCCAGTGAATTTTCAACTTAGGAATTGACTCTAAAGGACATTTTCCATAAGGACCAATTATTCCTTGAAATTAATAATTGTTTTTAAATCATGATACCTCGTGAATTCCACACTTGAGAAGATTATCTTAAGAAATGGTCTGAAATGCAGTAAGTGCATTACATAAGGAACAACATTTATAAAATTAAAAAAAAAACTGCAAATAGCTAACAATAAAGGATGTTCTGAGCTCATTGTGGTTCATTCACATAATGACATAGGATGCTTTTAAAAGCCTTGTACTGTGCAGGTTACAGGTAAATGGGGGGAAAGCAGATAAAATACGCTTAGAAAAATGTTTGTTTCTGCATAGACTGTCTTTGAAAAGGCTGGTAGGGAAAGAAAAACCAAGCATGAATGGTTATCAGACTAGACAAAATGCACCAAAATTTTGGTAAAACTTTTCTTTTTTGGTGGACTTATTTTTTCCCATGGTTTTAAGAGTAATTATTGGGGCTGGAGCAGTTATGGTGCTTGCCTGGCATGTGTGAGGACACGGGTTCAAACCCCAGCACCACGTATACAACAAAGTATTGGAGCAACAAAAGCCACATTAAAAAAGAAGTAAACTAAGTAAAACTGATTCTCTCTTTCTCTCTCTCTCCCACCGTCCTTCTCTCTTAAAAAAAATGAGTGACTATTACTTTCAAAATAGGCAATGGAATTTATTTTGGAAGTTAAATAAGCACACTCAAAAAAGCACTTTCAGTGGTTGTGATGCACGTGACCTCCACTGCATCCCTGAGACTATGTGTGGCTCTGGTTTTATAGGAAGCCCTGGGCTTTCTTGGGAAGATCGATGCCAGCATGGGCTCCAGCTTTGTCCCTGAGAATACTGCAAGGATTCAGATGCCCAGCAGTTTCCCAAGCAGTTCTGGGACTTTGCGTGGAAGTTGGGGCTCGGACTCTTTTAAAGGGAAAGGTTTCAATGATAATGCTGAAAATGTTGACACATGGGCTGATTTGGGTAATAGAGCATCAGTGCCACATACAAGTCCACAAATGCCCTGAGGGGAGGACCTAGGAGAAGGCAGAGCAACACCCCAGAATTCTCAAGTAAAATGTTTATTTTCCATTCGCTTCCCAACCTGTCATCTTCATGTTCTTGTTTATTCGTGGTTCTCTTCTGTCCTTCATGGTTTAATCCGATTCTAGCTTGTTGGCTTCTGTGTCTCACATTTCCTTGTTACCCTCATGCCTTAATGTGTAAGAAGTGCACTTGCACATTTGGCTTTGTTCTGAGAAAGCCCATGAAATCTGAGCCTGGGAATAATCAAGAGATGGAACACAGGCCTGGGGCTCTACATGTGGGCCTAAGGGAAGGTCGATGCAGGGCCGAAAATATCAATGACATTTCTGGATGAGTGAACGCAAAAATCAATACCATCTTAAAATTCGAAAAGAGAATATTGCGTTATACTAAGCTCTACCAACGGCATAGCCTGATATGACACAGAACTGAAAGCATGCATGGAAGTCACTTTCTGCCTTTCTTTCTCAGCATTACTGAAAATCAGTATTGGGAGTGGGGCTTGACTGGCCTCAATCCATAGGGACAACCTTTCTACCCCTCACCATCCCTGTGGCAATTTCCCCTCTAAGCCTTGGTTCAAGGATGGACATGAAATTCAATTTGGGTCAATGGGACACGAGTGCTGGACCTGGGGCGGGGGGAAACATTATATCCTTTGGACAGTGGAGTATGTGAGTGTAGAGTTCAGAACTGTTTTGGCCACATCATGGAGGAAGGTGACAGGCCTCAGAATGAAGCTGGAGGACAGATGGTATTGTTGATGATGCTATTAAATTGAACCATCCTGATAGGTTCTTCTGGTCTCTCTGGGTTTTATAGCATATGGACCTACAAAGGTCTTTTATTGTTCAAGCTGGTTTCCATGGGATTTTCTCTCATTTATGTAGAAAAACCTCTTAACTTGTTCCTACAGGGATATATTTTCACAAGCAACAATGAGGCTAATAAATGTTTTGAAGAATTAATGAGAAAGAATTGAGACCATACTAAAAAACCTGAGACCTATAGTTTTCATAGACAAACCATAAATGTGATAATTTTCCTCAAATGACATAATTCAGAGGCTAAATTGAAATCTCAACTTCCAAAATGGTATGGCATGAGATGACTGAGCAGTAAAATCAAAAACAACCCAAGAAGAAGAAGAAGGAAAAAAAATAATAAATTACTTGTCTATTTCCACGAAACCAGTTCATACTCCTCTTTCCTAATTCTCTCTCTCCTTGATTTCCACCTCAGTGGCCAATAATATGGGTTCTAGAATCAGACTGCCTTGTTCATGTCTTTGCTTCTCCATTTATCTGCTTGATGACCTGGAACAGGCCCAACTTATTTCTCTCCTGTCCTTTTGGCATTGGGTGAGACCTATGCCCATCCTTGAGTAGTCCTTATGGATGAAATGGCACAAGGCCTATTGACAAGGACAAGATTGATTGCTGTGGCAAACAAGATGAGTCTGTTACCCTAATTGGCTCAGACCAACCTTTAATAGAAGGTTTGGTAGGCACCATACTCTTGAGGATTAGCCATTGCTAGTTTTGCTTCATGCCCACCCAAGCATTCATTTCTTGTCCTACCTGATGTTGACTTATTAACTGCCATTTCGCATCACTAATAAATACTCAAGTGAATATTGATATCGAGTCTGTGGCCTCCCCAGTTGAAGATTTCTTTGGTAGTAAAGACTGGAATCTTGGCCATGGGAGATGAGGAGGGCAAGAGAAAGAAAGTGAAGCCAAGAGTGATCAGAGCCTGCCTACCCAACCAGCCCACTTCAGAAAATGGAATCCTGAGGCATGCTAAGCAGTAGTCAGTTACTGCTATATTAGACTGCCATATTATAAACCATTAACAGGACCAAGTGCAAATATGAGGCAAGGTGAGCAGCCCACCTCCAATGTTAGTTACCATGACCACAGCTTCTCAACAAAATCCAAACTAGACTCAATTTGGATAATTTGAATGTGGTTTAACAAGGAGTCAAAAGATTGGAAACTGACACTCACTGGACATGCAGGTGCTGGGATGGGCTTTTCCACACTTCAGCAGGGCTGGTTCCCTGGACTCACTAGAAATTGGGTTGCTATAATGAGAGCAAATCATGGGAAAACATCTGGAAGAAAACAAAATCCATCCTTCATGCCCCGTATAAACACACAGAGAAGAGGCACAGTGAACAGAATAAATTACATGGGACATGTGTCCAGTTCAAGAATTATTCAATTCCCCGATTCAAAACCAGGAAATATTTCTGGCTGGGTGAAACATACTTATGTCACAAAATGTTGTACACAAAATGTTGTAGCTCACTAGTTTTCAATTACCACAAATAAGCCAGGAATATGTAGGCGTAAACACTAAGACTTGCTTTTTACTGCCCTTTTCCCTTGATACTTTAAAAAAAACTGAGAGAAATGTGAGATAAATTAGAAAGAAACATGGCCTGTGTTGAAAAGCCAATCAGGCTCATACATATGTGACCCATTACAGGAAAACTGGACACATGAATGTTTTTCAAACTAAGAAAACTTACAGATTAGAGATAATTTTTAATAATGGAGCTAGTCTTTTTTTAAAAACTTTTCAACACAAGGCTTATGTAGAAATGTGCTGTAAAGATGAACTGAAGCAAATGAAATTTTAATGTAATATGATCTTTCAAAATTTTTGTCTCAGCTAAACTGTGTTTAGCATAAGCAAAGAAAATTGTTTCCAACAGACACAAACAACAGGAAAATTTATTAGACCCAATTAGGTGAAGTTCAGGATTAGGCAGATATGGGTGGGTTGATTCAACAGCCCTTGATATAACGAAGGATCCACAATCTCCCTCTGCTCTGCCACCTCATAAGAATTGGATGTACCCCGGAATGGTTTCCTGCATAGCTGTAAGATGGCTCCAGGAGATCTGATAGTCAAATCTGGACACTTAACACCCAGTGCTAGGGACAAAATTAGACTCTCCCTCCACATCACTCCTGAAGAATGAGAAGAGCTTTTCTAGAAGCCCCAGCAGCCATCTCTTTGTGATGTGTTTGTCAGAACTGGACCAGTGCTCACCCCCACCCATTGCCTTGACTACTGAGCTTGCCATTAACATCCTGGATGAACCATGTTTCCCTCTCCCTACCCACACCTCTGGATCCCCTAAGGAAGGAGTGGATACATGAACAAAATCCAAATTTGGTCAGAAATTTATTCTAAGTATTGTTCTTGTTAGCACTTTCTGAAAGCAGTAATTCAATTGTCTGGAACCAATTGTCAAGAATTTAAAACTTCATAATTTAGATAATAGTATGAGGGTCCGATGAATCCAGGGGCTATCCATTAGAGAGATTTTTCCTTGGATCTCGCATCAGTTCTAATCTCATATTTTAAATATATGATAACTTATTTTTACAGACATTCAATATGCCCAACTTCTGCTAGTGTAGACAATAAGGTTTAGTCAAGCTAGTATAGACAATAAGGTTTATTTATGCTTGAACTAGAAAATATTCTGTTAAGGGAAAAAACTACAAATGTAGTAATATAGTTTATTGGAGTATATAGCACTCCAATGCTAGTACTGGTCTGTGCTTTGAAATGTTGAATTTTTCGTTGCTTCTTATAAAGTAGTAAAATGTCATTTTAGATATTCTGTTCTTTATTCTACATATAATGTTAAGATTTCCACAAAGAAATGCCAATTGCATTTTGTCTGTAACTGAAGAAGGCAATACAATGGAATGCAATTTGAAAAACTGTTGAAATTTAGTATGATTGAAATTAAAAATGGAAGAAAGGGAGGCTGAAATGTTTGTGTGTAAACATATTTGGAGAGTAATTTGCAAACCTAAACAAATTTTCATCTCCCCTAAATGGCCGAATTTGAATCTAATTTGGGGAATACAGATTTCTATGACAATGCTATGATGTTTAGCCTGAGGTATTTGAGAATGTGGGCAGTTTTAGCCAACTCTCAAATAAAAATTAATCCAAATAGCATTTCTGGCAGTTTCCAAAATTGGAAAACTAAGATTCATCTTACTGTGGCTTGGCATGGTAATTTGATAACTGCGATGGGTCAAATGGTTCTTCATATTTCATGCTTGTTATGAAAGATTTTATTTGGCCAAATATTTCTAGAAACTCCAAAGTTAGGATTCAAGAGTAATTCCGCCTTCCATTTCCATAGCTTCCTGTGATCCATTTTTTCTTTCTCATTGGTCTGTTTCTTGAAGGGAGGGAAGTTGTGCTTTCAGTTACTGGTCCTGCAATGTTCTGAGAGGTTGATTTGCTGCTATGCCTGTGAAACATAGTTCTATATTCTGGCCTTTATCCAGTAGATCATGTTTGAATTGTTCATTTCTGATCTATTTTTTTTTTTTTTAAGAGAGAGGGACAGTAAGAGAGACAGAGAAAGAGAGAAACAACTTTATTTAGTTTCTCACATGGCCTTAGTTGCTCCAACACTTAGTTGTGTACATGGTGCTGGGGTTTGAACCCAGGACCTCGTGCTTGCCAGGCAAGGGCCCGAAACTGCGGAGCCACTGCTCCAGCCCCTCTGATCTATCTTAAGGAGCTGCCTCCTCTCTCCAAAGTTCTTTGATATTGTGGGGATGGGATGCTGAGGTTCACACCACCTGCTGGGTATGTTTATACCAGCAGCCCTCAAAGTTTGGCACCCAGCACAGATGCACCAAAATTACCTGGGAATGTCTTAGAAATGCAGGTCCTGTGGCTGCCTCAGACCTACCCTGGCACAGGCTCAGTAATTGGGGCTCACAAGGGATTCTGATGCTCTCTGAAGTTTTAGCCACTGGTTTAGATCATTGTTTATTCTTCTCTCGCAAGAGACACATTCCATTAACTGTAAAAAATGAGTTTATATTAATGGTGTGTGTGAGAGAGACAGAGTGAAAGAGAAATTGGTTGATTAAGGATTTAAGTTTTGTAGGGAACACTCTGAAATCTGTTGCCATAGCTAAAAACATCCTGAGTGCTTCCAACCCACTGTTGCAGATTCCTGGTCTCATAACTTGATTCCAGAGTAAGAAGCCAGACTTGGAATGGGTACAGGCTCTGCTGTTCATGAATTAATCTCAGTAGGCATTCCCTGAGCTGAAGTTGGATCCCAAGCCAGCACTGAATGGCCTTGCCTGGAAGTTGTGAGCCATGTGTGTTGTGGTTTGGGATAAAAGAATTTGTTCATTGAACCAATAACCAGTGCAGGCATGTTCTGTAAGATAAACTATGCTAGGATCTTGACACACTGAAAGTGATGAGGAACCCCCAACTCAAGGAGCAGCTATGCGCATGGCCTGCTGTGTTTTGGCCAGAGCAGAAGGATCCTCCTCTGGATCACTGAGCTGAAGACTAGGTTCACCTGAGACCAGAATATACTGATCCCACTCATCAAGTGGGAAAAAGGTTTGCAGGATGTAGAAAATGAATACAAGTATGGGAAGAGAAGGTCATTTGCATTTTACAGCATAAGCAATCCCTAGTTATGGGGCCTAGTGGTTCTCTGTGCTTGAGGATCCAACAGAGATGTGGGCTAATGCAAAAACCATCTCCAACAGTTCTCCATTACAAAATCTCACGGATTGGAGGGAGATTTTAAAAAGAAGAGAACCAAAATCCTTCTAGAAAGTGTGTGCAAGTGAGAGGTGAGGGTCACTGTGGTGTTATGCAACTCTTCCTGAGGTTTCAGTTATTTTTGGATATCCTGGGCTATTTTTCTGAAGAGCAGCTCAGCATGGTTGGAGAGTCACCCTGTGGACCAGGGAGAGAAGACAGAGACTGTCTACTGAGAGATGAGGCTGAGGAGCATGTGTGGTGTTTCCATGGGGCCATTTCTGTGGTTGTGCTGAGGTGTTGTTATCTTGCTGCCGTAATACACAAATAATGAAATGTTGTAGGTTTTAAATGATCAAATAGTAAGTACAACCGATCACTGTCAGCCCATCCCTAGGCAATCATGGGAAGACCTGAGATGTGATCTAAGGATGCGCAGCCAGTGAGAAGGTGACTGAGTATTAAGTCTGTGTAGGTTTCCCTAGGGGCTAGTCAAGCCCTGCTGACTGCAAGATGCCTGTTGTTTTCCCTGACAGCATGTTAAAAAACTAAATTTGAAAGCACTGAAACACCATTGTTTTGTAAATAGTAATTACAAATCACGCCTTCGCAAAGCTATTGATAAACCCAATTTTTTTCCTTGCTTGCTCTCTCACGGAGCATGTCCACCTCAGGACACATGGTTGGCTCCATGGAGTGATTCCCATGGAATGAGGCTGGCCACAGGAAGAATGATTGCTCAAGTATGTCTGGTAATTTCTGACCCAAAACTGTACAGGGTAAGAGCTGCCTCTGGGAGCGATGATATTCCTTGGGCTCTTTGGGATAATCTGTACTGAGAACAAGACTTCCAGCCCAGTCTGGAGATAATCACACCTGCACGAAAGGGATGCGAACTAAGTGACATGTTCAGTGTTGAGGCCAGCGTGTTCCAAAAGTTAAGAGAGAAAAAGACTAAGCAGAAGAGAGAGGCAAGTGCAAGTGGCAGATAAGAAACAGGTAAATTGGTGCTTCCAGCCCCCTAGTTCCACAAAGGCAAAGAGGCTGCCTGGTCAGCCCAGGACGGAAAGGGAGGTAGGCAAAAGCTTTAAGCAACTATCTGACCTTGTGTTTGGTGACTGCACTTAAACTGCGACTCTGCATCACTGACTATTATGCATTCCTGAAGTAAGATGCTAATTTATTTGTCTAAAAATGGTCTTTTCATTCATCCAGGGATACATGTGTATTCCTAGCTATTCAGGAGGCTGAGGCAGAAGGGTCTCAAGTACAAGGCCAGCCGAGGCGACTTAGAGAGATCTGGTCTCAAAATAAAAAAATAGGAAAGGCTGTGGATAGCTCAGTGGTAGAGCACACCTGGGTTCATTTCCCCAGTACTTCAATAAATAAATAAATTGTAAGTAAAAACAATAAAAAATGGTCCTTTCAACATTTCCCAGTAATTTCACTAAGCCAGTAAAATCTGTGGGTGGTGAAGTGCTTGTAGGCATTTGAAGCCTAGCACCAATGTTAACTTTGGTGTTCAAGACAACTGAATCCATTTTTGTCTGATTTTCACCAGAAAACATTCTAAAGATTCTCTCAATAATTAGGTAAAAGCCCAGTATTCATCTGCTGAGGTTTCTAATGGAGCCAGATGTTGGGTTCTCTCTTCTGATGCCAGTCTTTGATCTTCCTGTACACAGAAGACAAATTTAATTTTGGTGGAAAAACAAAAATTAAACAGTGATTTTGCCCAACAGCCATTCAGACATTTCCTTGGTATGCCAGGAAGTATCTAGTTGCCCATGATCATGAAACCCTTTGGACCCAGTTTTTTCCTTCCAGGCCATGTGGGCAGGTTCCAGCTCCATTCTAAACCTACTTCCCTCTTCAATAAAATGGAAATAAGATAACTTATACCCTGTCATCATCCATTCAGGCTGCTGTAATAATTTGCCCTAGACTGGGTGGCTTATAAACAACAGAAATATATTACACAGAGTTCTCAAGACTAGGAAGTCCAAGATCAAGGTGCTGACAGATGTGGTGTCTGGTGAGAGCCAACTACCTGGTTCATAGATGGCTTCTTGGTGCCATGTCCTCATACAGTGGAAGAGGCAACAAGGCTCTCTCAGTCCTCCTTCATAAGGGAACTAACCCTACTCTCATGACCTAATAACTTCCCAAATCCCCCATCTCCTGATACTATCACCCTGGAGAGTTTGGGTTTCAGCATATGAATTCAGTCCACAGCTCACCCCTTGCCAACCATAATAAACTATAGAAATAATTATCTTACTTCAATGACCTCTTGTCCCCCTTGCCTATTGTGAGTATTAAGCAGAGATGGCACTTTAAGTGAGTACACGTGGAAGGAATTATTAGTCATTTCCATAAAGGCAAATCAAGCTCCCAAAGTGTCCACGGAGCCTAGCAGGCATTGTATTTTATGTTTTCTTTCCTCTGCTCTGCTCCAAGATGACCACAAAGCAATTCCAATGAGGCATATAAAAGCTTCACTTAGGAAGGTATCAACTGAACCAGCCTCTCCCTCTGTGCCTTCCATAAATTAAATCCAACCAGTTTTATGTCGAGTGCTGTCTAATAATACTTCAAAATTAGAAGCAGATTTACAAACACTCTGAAGATAGCAATCAGGAGACTCCATAAGAGAACTGCCATGAGAGTCAGACCGTGTCTCTGTGTGCATAGATTTCACATCTCTGTGCCACACACAAATGTTTCTGTCCACACATGTTTTTTCAATAAACCATTCTGGAGAAAACTGGACCTGCTTTGAAATGAAAGACCATATTTAGAGCTGCTCTTAACACATCATAATTCTGAGAAAACTTGCAGAGTGTCTGAAGCCAGAATCTGTTTCAGTCTGTCGCATAACTTGGCTCCCTGGCATTCTTGCAGGCTGCTCATGTGTACCTGGGTTTGCTTTGGGCTGGCTTCTCTGGAGGTGAGCACTTTCAGGAGGTTGCAGGTGGTAAACGATGCTGTTAGTTGCCTGTTCACATCCCCACAGCCCTCACTATGCTATAAGAACAGGTGCCTTCTTTCTGCATGGGGACAGCCTAGAAGTGCTAGGAAAACAGTATCTCCAAGAACTCCATTGGACAATTGAAGATGGAACTTAATGGATAAACAAATGACCCAAGCCTCTCAGCCATGGGAGGAGGCAGCAGGTACCTGTGGCATGTTCCACATTGTTTCCTAGAGCTCTCCAAAGGGATTTTACTCCAGTTTCCTACCTCAAAAATATGCCTAGTGCTAGGACCTGTGTATTGGCCCCTTCCCCTTTGGTCTCACTTCTTCACTCTGCTGAAGATGCATTCTAGGCTCACCTTCCAAACACACAACTTTCCCTTCGGTCCTTGCCTTGGGTCTACTTCTGAGGTGTCCACTTTACAACAGAACTTTGTGTAGTAGGGTCACTTTTAGGAAAGTCCCTTCAACAAAATAAATGCAAAGCTTGGGGAAAGAAAGTGAAGAAACTGCTAAAGGCATTTTATTTCCTAGAATGCATTCATATAAAGTTCTTGTTTCAGGAGATATGGTCCCTTATGTCACAATTAGAGAATGCAACTAGGGAGCCTGTAAAAAAGGAGATATGAGCAGAGCCTGGGTCAAAGGAGGCCATGACAACCATACTATGGCAACCACTCAGATTTGCATCCAAAAAGTGGCCCAGAAGCTCTTACCACCCCTTTCTATTGACCCCAGGGTGTGGCCTCCAGGTATGGGGAGGGTAAAGGAAGGGAAGGTGGTTCAGGCAAAGTGAGAAAATATCACGAAATAACATCAGTGCATGACTCTTTACCAACTCTGATGAAGCTGTCAGTGTTGATGGCACAGAAAGAACTGGGCCCATGGGAACAGGGGCCAAGGCCAGTTTCTCATCACCAAGTCCCAGGACAGAGAAACTCCTCGGAACAATCTTTCAAGCACCAAGTGAAAGGCAAGTCCATGGCCAAAGAAGAATGAGCTACTCAAATAGTTTTAAAAGCTTACATAGAAAAAGGAAGAATAGCGAAAGGTGCAGCTCCTAGGTCCTTGTCTCCTAAACACGACATCAAAACGAAAGGGACTGGATGACTACTTCCTGTGTTGCTTGGGGCTGAGGCCATGCCGGATGGAGCAGCAGTGAATGCACCAGGAGGGACAACAATAGGCCCCAAACTTCATCAAAACCTAGGAAGTGAAAGGAACCATGTCACAAAAGCCTCCCAAGGGGATGGGGAGAAGAGTGGGAGATGGGTGTGAGGTCCTTACAGGCTTTCTACCTTTTCGTAGTCTAGGAGATCATAAAATGTCCTGCCAAGACTCTTCATAGCTTTGACCATGTAGCCTAAGTGGATACCCACAAGGTCACCAAGAGGCCACAAGAGAAATATTCCACCATAGTTTGGTAATTAGCAAATGAATTAACTATTGAACACAAGTCAGAGAATTCTTATCTTAATCTCTTTTGTGCTGCTAGAACAAAATACTTAAGACTGAGTAGTTTATAAAGAATAGAAATGGGGGCTGGAGTGGTGGCTTGGTGGTTAAGGCGCTTGCCTGGCATGTGCAAATACACGGGTTCAAACCCCAGCAACCCACATACACAATAAAGTGTCAGAGCAACGAAAGCCATGTGAAAAACTCAATAAAAAATTGATTCTCTCTCTTTCTCTCTCTCTCTCTCTCTCTGTCCTTCTCTCTTAAAAAAATTTTTTAAAAAAAGAATAAAAATGCCAGAGGCTGGAAGTTTCAAGAGCAAGTGCCAAGCAAGTTTGGTGTCAGTGAAGGCTGTTCTCTGCTTCCAAAAGGTGCCTCGCTGATGCATCCTTTAGCGGAGAGGAATGCTGTATCCTCACAGGGCAGAATTCAGAGGACATCTGAACACTGTGCAATTTTTATATTTATGAATGCCTTAATCTCATTCATGATGCGGGGGAATCTTCAGGACTTCATCACATTAAAGTTCGTATCTCTTAACAAATGGCAATGGTCAATGGTTGAATTTGGAGGGGATACAGCACAGTCATTTGTGCACTTACTTATGCTAAATGTATCAATCTTAGGGTTACATTGTATCTATATTAAGGTTATTCCCATAGACTTATAGTATAGAATCATATGAGATTTATTATAATGACTTAGAGTCTAGGAAGTCCTCTGACTTGCCATGTGAAAGCTGGGGACCCAGGAAACTGGGTGCTGTGCTTCAAAACCTCAGAGCCAGAGAACTGATGGTAGAGATTCTAGTTCCGATCTGAAGGCCTGAAATCAGAAGTTCTGAGAGCGGAAGATTGATGTCCCAGTTCAAACAGTCAGGAAGAGAGCTGATTTCAACTTCCAACCTTTTTATTCCATGCAGATCTTTTTTCTTTTTCTTTCTTTCTTTTTTAAAGACAGAGCAACAGTAAGAGAGAGAGCACACAGAATCAATTTTGTTTAGTTTTTCTGTGCCTTTCATTGCTCTGAAACCTCGCTGTGTACGTGGTGCTGGGGTTTGAACTCACGTACTTGCGCATACCAGGCAAGGGCTGTAACAGTTGAGCTACCACTCCAGCCCCTCCATGCAGATCTTGAAAGGTGTTTTAGTCAGCTTTTTTGCTTCTGTGACTAAAGGACCTGACAAGAATAATTTTAGGAGGAAAAGTTTATTTGAGGGCTCACGGTTTCAGAGGCCTTAATCCACAGAAGGCCAAAGTCCATTCCTCAGGGCTCCAGGTGAGTCTGAACATCATGGTGGCAGGAATGGCTCCAGTAAGCAGAAAGCTCAAGGCATCACATCAGGAAGCAGAACAGAGAGAAGCTCCATGCCAGGTATAGAATATATACCCAAAGGTACTTCCCCAACGACTCACCTCCTCTAGCCACATTTGCCAGTTAATTCCTACAAGCGTATTAACTCACTGGTTGGGTTGAGGCTTTTGTAACCCCATCATTTCATCTCAGCCTTATTGCATTATCACAAGCGAGCTTTGGGGAAACATCTCATATTCAAACCATAACAAATGGATTGGAGACTGGCCACCTACGTTGGGAGCTCAGTCCACCAATCCAAATGCTAATATCATCCAGAAACACACTACTCCCAGACATACCTAGAAATAATGCTTAACCAGATATCTGGCCATCCTATAGCACAGTAAGGTTGACACACAAAATTAAATATCCCAACTCCACCCCTTGTCAACTTGACACCCACACACATCTCCTTAAGCCAAAACAATAAAATAATGCCACCATGCAAATGTTCAGCCAGCTCACCACACAACAGAAGTCAATCAATTGAGAGGCAAAGCAAGACAGTGATAGAGAAAGAACTTTATAATAATGAGCTAGCTGATCAGAAAATGGCAGCCTAAGGGAGCAGCTTAGCTAGTAATTGGAAGTGAACAGCTTATTTAAGGGTGTGTACTTGAAGCCACAGATGAGTAGGCACCAGAGTAATCATTGATCCTGCAATGGTCCATTTCTTTGACACACATTCTGATGTCATCTAAAGGTTACCAGATGTTCTGGGTTCTGTAAATCTAAAGAAAAATAACCAATTCAGTCTTAGAACTGATGTTTCTCTTGTTCCTTTCTCTTCAAATAGTTAACTCTTGCAGTTACTCTCTCAATGATTTATGTGTGACTTTCCTTTAGAAGTTAAAATGCTAGGCAAAGTGAAGAAAACACAAAAATCAAATTTGCAAAGGATAATTACCAAAATACATGTTGATATGTTAGGCAGCTTTAATAACAAAATTCATAATTCCATGTAATATGATATATCTTCCCTGTATAAAAACAAAAATCCACTAACCCCTTCCCCAAAGTAGAGGGTAACATTCTTGAATGATGTTTACTGATCTATTTGCTATTTTATAAGATTATGAGCATGTTGGAAACTTAACAACACTCAAATACTAAGATATGAAGTAAAAATATATTATGTTACATGATAAAGGAAAAAAGAGAGAGAAGAAAATAATATTTTGTTTGGTCACAGGGTTGTAATTGGTATTTACAATTACCTCCTTCAATCATTCACTCCCTACTCCCTTTGCCTTCAAGAAGCACATCAGCTGGTCTTTACCTGATGGAGTGACCCAGAACTTCATTCTGGAAAGGTTTAGGCAATCAGCAATCCTGCCTGGATTTGGTTGTAGCTTTCCAGTGATCTTAATCACAGGGTGTAGAAAAACAGGTTAAGGGATCTCCTGCATTCCAAGATGTCCTCTTCCTTGCTTCCACCACGAAGGAGCAGTCCAATTTCCCCTGGGTAGTCAGAGTCATTCACCCACCCAGCACAGTAGTTCTTTCATTTGCCCTTGGATTCAGAGGCAAGAGGAGCCCAAACTGACTGTATGGCAGTCACAACTTGCAGCTCAATGAAATCATTTTGTGTCTCCTGGTGGAAACATTGCTCCCCTCAGAATCTAAGTGATGAAATCCCCAGGGTGAGTCTAGACTACAGAGAAAGAAGATCATGGAGTTGACACATAAAATTAACCATCACAATATCATTTAATTCAATTTAACCTGTCCTGTGAGATAAGAATCATTTATATTTGTAGATAGGGAAGAAAACCCCAGTGGTTCGGAGGTGAATCTATGACTAGGCAACTGTTATTTGATATAGGAACTGTCAGAGGACCTGACTCTGGGGTCCTTTCATCCTTTCCATCACTTTCCAACCTGCATGTTCAAAAAGCTAAATCAAACACTAATATATCACAGTCAAGAATAATCAGGAATAAAATCTATAGGTCAGTCACAGTGGCACATGCTATAATCCCAGTGATTCAGGAAGCTGGGGTAGGAGGATTACAACTTCAGGGCCATCCTGGGCAATTTAGTGAGAACCTGTCCAAAATAAAAAATACAAATGATTGGGGATGTAGCTAGTGGTAAAATACTGTTTTAGTCAGCTTTGTATCACTGTGACCAAAAGAGCTGACAAGAATAACTTAGAGGAGAAAAAGGGTATTTTGGCTCAGTCTCAGAGGTTCAATCTATGGTAGGCTGACTCTATAGCTCTGAGTATCCACTTGTTATGGTTTGGATATGTGGTGTGCCCCAGAAGCTCATGTAAGAACATTTAGAGTTGGAATGATTAGATTATGAGAGTTGTGACTTGATCTACATTTTTTCGAATAAAGAAAAATCAATTATTCTTGAGTAAAGTCACTGGGTTCCATATGAATTGAAAGATCTTTCTAAAGTAAGCAGAAAAGGGGGTGGGGACAGTGCTTCTGATAATCTAACACTATTTAATTTTCAGCCCTGTTTTCAATCCATGATGGAAACAAGAACTCCATGACATTCAGACCTTCAGATCAGATCGCCTAGGTTCTTTGAAAACTTAAATCTAACGGTTAAATTAGCTTAAAAAATAGGAAACAAATAAAATGTCTTTTTTCATTCCTTGCTCCCATCTCTCTTTCAGAAATGTCTTTCAAGAAGAAAAGAATGGGGGCTGGAGCAGTGGTTCAGTGGTTAAAGAGCTTGCCCAGCATGAGGATGCAGGTTCAAACCCCAACACCACGTACACAACTAAGTGTTGGAGCAATGAAAGCCACATGAAAAACTAAATAAAATTGATTCTCTCTCTCAAAAAAAGAAAAAGGAGGAGGAGGGAGAGGAGAAGGAGAAGAGGGAAGAGAGGAAAGGAGGGAGGCAAGGAAGGAGGAAAGAAGCTCCAATTTCAGGTACCATACCTGCAACCACGGCAGCAACATGGTTGGATACCTTCCTTAAGCTCAAGAAGAGGCAGACACAGAGGTGGGTGATAGCTTTGCCTTTGAATCCTGTAATAAGAACCTAAAGAATGAAGTAAAACTTCATGCTTGTTACAAATAAAAATGTATTTGCTTATAACTTCCTGTTATAATATTTTTTAACTTACTCCAATGAATTAGATTAGGATTTTTTTA
Source organism: Aplodontia rufa (assembly GCA_004027875.1). Taxonomy (NCBI): domain Eukaryota; kingdom Metazoa; phylum Chordata; class Mammalia; order Rodentia; family Aplodontiidae; genus Aplodontia; species Aplodontia rufa. Next base: position 14,492 of record PVKS010020045.1, on the reverse strand, counting down.
ACTTTTCTACTCAGTGATTTCTTTTTAATGTTTATTTTAACTGATTGAAATCATATATTTTCACCATGTACATACAACCTGATGTTTTGAAATAGGTATATATTGTGGAATGGCTTGATTGAGCTAATTAACAAATGCATTTACCTCACAATATCATTTCATGGTGAGAACTCTTAATATCTACTCTCAGCAATTTTCACCAATACAGTACATTGTAACTAGATATAGTCACCATGCTTGCAATAGATTTCTTGATCTTATTTCTTCTATATAAATGAAATTTTATACCCTTTAACCAACATCCCCCTTCAACTGAGCTGCTTCTTAGCTTTGATAAGATAATAAATTAAAATTTCAGTGTCTTGCAGGGAGCCACACTACTGACCCCCCTGGGGGCACAAAGGTCAGAGGTGCTGGAGTTCCCAGGCTCAGGACCTCCTATTGTGAGCCCAGGTCTCAGGAAGGGATAGCAGAAGGGGACAGAGGGCTGGTCTTTCCAGAGAAAACTACAGAATAATTGATGGACAATGGCCCTGACTTCCAAGTCTATCTATAGATTTTATTCCTGAGAGAGATGAAAGAAGCATCACACTGCATAATAACTCAATTGAAATAACTTTGAAAATCCAACAAGTTTGGTCAAGTCAGGAAAGCTGGTAATTCCTTGGGTGGAGTTGTGCAATGGGCAGAAGATTCTAGGGGGTGGCCAGTACATAGACCAAAACCAACAAAATCAGAAACAGATCCAACTCCAAAGCTGTAAAGGAATTGACACAGTGATGGGGTTATGAGGGTCACAGGCCCTGACATTTCTTTTTAAAACAAACAAATCACATAAAATCCAGATAATTGGGGAAAAGAGTAATCACACAATTAGATACTTAGTGGTAAAAATCTTTTATATGATGCCAAACATGAAAACAAAATAAAAATAAGCAACATTTTAATAAGGAGCAATGCCCTTTAGTATATAAACATCTTTAACTGCTTCAAATGAAAAAAAAATCAGTCACTAAGAAAATGAATAAAAATGAACAATTTACTAAAGAAATCCAGATAGTAAGTATGCATGATGATGTAGAAATATGTTCCATTTCTCTAGTCTTCTAAGAAAAACAACAATTAAGTATGCAAATAGAAATAATAGGTAGATATTATCCCATCAGATTAGGGGAATTAACAGGATTGCTAATACACAATGTTAGGAAGAGGATAATAAATAATCACTCTTACTGTATTGGTGGATTTGCTAATTGCTGTAGACATTTTGGGGAGTAATTTGGTAATAATTGTTAGAATTAAAATTTGCATACCCTATAATCCAGCAACTTCATTTTGAGATTTCTGCAATCTAGAAATACCTAAAGATATACAGGGGGCTTGTTAATGTGACTCTGTATATAACAAGAAAAAATGCAAATAACCTAAATACCCATTGAAGGTAAAATGAACTATGGAACACATCCTACAGAATACTAGTTAGCTAGTAAAGGTCATAAAGTACACCCTACACACTTAAATAGGAGGAGCTAAGATTATGTGAAACAGAGTAATACATTTGGTCTGATGGTCCTTTAAGCCAAGTCAATCAATAATCAATCTACACATAAACCATGCAGGTGTTGGCTGGTGCGATTGAGTGTGTCTGCATGAAGACAAACCCTGACAGCAGGTAGCTCTTGGGTGGTTAGGTGGACAACTGGCCCTGAGACTCAATCTCTGTACTCTGGAGTTGGGTGTCCTGGTATGGCAGGATGCCACATGCAAATTTGGTCAAAGATGGGAGCACCACCTTCCTCCCCTAGTGTGGTTATCAGTGAAGTGTATCTGTGGAGTGTGAAAAACAAACCAGAAATAAAGGAGATCCAGGAGATGGAGATACTGCTAACCAGGCCTTAAAAATGTTCCATCTTCTGGTTCCTTTCCATTTTCAGTTTAAAGTAACATCACCCTTGAGGTTCACTAACCTGAGTCAACCCCAAAATTGTGTAATCAAGTGTTTTCTCTGCCTTGGAAGATGCTACTTCAATTCAAGTTGTTTCTGCTACATGCAACCAAATTAATGTTTTAATACATATGCCAATTTCATTAATTGAGGGAATAGTTCTTTAATAGCCTTCCTGAAAATTCATAGACCAATTTGTCAGTATGAACCCTGCTCTGGGCCTTGATTTTTGTTTTATCTTTTTCTTTTGTTGGTGATTAATAATATGATGCTTGCCACTCAACTGGTGTTTAATAGTGCTTTTGGTGAATTATGTGCACGTTCAAACATGTCACAATAAATCCCAAATTATGTATGATTACAATGCACTAGTAAAAGTTAATTTAAAAAATAAGAATACTTTTGGTACATGAACAGCCTTATATTCAATGATGGATAAAAACAGCCAATGCATTTGTTATATTCTAATAACCATTCTTTTAAGATGAACTAATGCTGGTTTTTACTATTTTTGCACCAAAAATGTTAATTTTACTCACGGTGTACAAAATATTTTCATTTCCTCTGTTAGCTGAGGACAGGTTTCTAGGGAAGAGTCCCAACACACCCTGTGGGGATAGACTCAAGACTAACCCCGCACATCTTTGTATTATGCCAGGCAGCCCCATGGTGCCTGTGCCAATGTTCTCCTTTGTTCCAAAAAGCCATGGTAGTATTTGTGCATGTCAACTAAAAATGGATCAAAGACTTAGAAATTAGACTAGAAACTGCAACTGTTAGAAGAAAGCATAGTGTCAATGCTCTGACATATAGGGGCACTGACTTCCTCAATAAGACTCCTAACTCTCAGGAAATAATACTAAAAATTAATAAATGGGATGGTATCAAATTAAAAAACTTCTGCCTTGCAAAGGCATAGAGAACCTAGAAAATGGGATGAAATCTTTGCTAGCTACTCTTCCAATAGAGGATTAATATCATGAATATATAAAGAACTCAAAAAAATTCAACACACATGCAAAAAACCCAATCAATAAATGGAAAAATGAGGGCTGGAGTGGTGGGTCAGTGGTTATGGCTCTTGTCGGGCATGGGCAAGTACATGAGTTCAAATGCCAGCACCACGTACACAACAGAGAGTCTGAGGAATGAAAATCACATGAAAAACTAAATAAAAATTGCTTCTCTCTTTCTCTCTCTCTCTTTCTTTAAAATAAATAGATAAATAAATAGAAAATGAAAAAATGAATTAAACAACCTGTCAAAGAAAGAAATAGAAATAACTAACAAGTACATGAAGATGGGCTGGAGTGGCGGTTCAGTGGTTGGGGCACTTACTTGGCATGCACAATGACCTGGGTTCAAACCCTAGCACCACATACACAACTAAGTGTTAGAGAAACAAAGGCCAGATGAAAACCTAAAATTTGCAAAATCAATTATAAAATTGATTTTTTCTCTCTCTCCCACCTTTCTGTTTCTTTCCCTCTTAAAAATAAAACTTAAGAAAAAACTAATATGTGAAGAAATGTTCAATATCTTCAGCAAAGAAATACAAATTAAATCTACACTGAAATTTCATCTCTCTTCATTAGAGTTGCAACCATCAAGAATGCAAACAGTAAAAATTTCTAGGGAAGATGTGGGAGAAAAGAAACACTTACACACTACTGGAAGGATAGTAAATTAGCACAACCACTATGGAAATCAGTATGGAAGTTCCTCCAAATACTAGGAATGGAACCACCACATGACCCAGCTATACCACATCTTGGTACTTATCCTAAAGTCAGCATACTATAGTGATAAACACATATCCATGTTTATAGCAGCACAATTCACAATAACCAAACAACAGAACCAATCTAGATGGCTGTCAATAGATAAATGAACAAAGTGTAGAACAGTGGTATATATTCACAATGCAGTTTTATTCAGCCATAAAGAAGAATGATGAAATTATGTCATTCGCAGGAAAATGGATTGGACTTGAGGACATTATGTTAAGCAAAAAAGCCAGACTCAGAAAGTAAATGTTGTATGCTTTCCCTTATATGTGGACACTAGAGAGAGAAAAAAAAGGGATAAAAATGTCTGTGGGGTCTCAAGAAAATAGAAGAGGTCAGTAAAGTAATGGGAAAAAAAGGAGAGTGGAGGGGAGAGGAAGGGGAAATTGTGGGGAATTAAACTGGTCAAATTATAGTTATGTTGTGTGCATGTACAAATATGAACAAGGAATCACACTACTATGTATAATTATAATGTATCAATATAATTATTTTGAAGAGGAATAGAAAAGAAAGTCAATGATGTGGACAACCCAAAAAGAGAAAGAGGGAGAAGTTCTGAAACCTGGACTGAACAACCTGAGGAGCTAAGCATCTTCCGCAGCCACACCCACCACAACCACTGTGACTCAGGAGTCACTTGAGGGTTGAAGTTGTCTGCAATTGCCATCCCTCAGAAAATTCAATGTTGCCCAAACCCTTTGGAACTCCTATTCCAAACTGAACAGAACAAAAGGCCTCTCTCCACTCATGCTGAGAAAGAACCGCTGTCTCTGGGTCTTAAGTTTCTGTTTTAAACTCTTTCCAGAAACTTGGTTTATATCAACCTAAGACTTGTGTTCAAAGTCAAATATTCCTGTTAAACTTACTGAATGCCACATTACAGTAATAAGCATGTTTTAGTTCTGAATTGGAATGTTTCAAGAAATCATTTCAATGGCTCTTTGTAAGGTTTAGATTCCCCAACTGACCAATAAACCCAAGTACTCCCAATTCTTTCCTTTCCACCCACTTTGTATTTATAACTTTCATCTTCTGGCTACTGCCTACTACATGTGTAAGCACATACTTTCATCCTAATTTTAAAACGATTGCATACTATCCATGATATTTAAATCTTTGGGCAAAGCATTACAAATAAGTTCCATAAATGATCATCATGAGAATGCTGAAATGGGCAATGCAATTTTTCTTTCATACATGGGATGTATGCAATAGAAATGAACATAACACTAGAATCAAAATTCCAAAATCTTTGATTACAACTGAGAATCATCCATTAGTCATTTGTGCCTTTTACTTTATCCATTTTTCCAGTTTGCTTTGGCTTATTGTCTCCTGCTCCAGTTTGTTTTAAAGTGTCTTTTATATTCAGCTTCCATAGCTGCAAATTAATGTGCATTCCACTTGGACTTCTTCCAGTTTGTAACAGAAATATGACCTGTCTTCTGGAGCAGCACCAACCCATCTGCATGTCCTTGACTTTCCAAAAGTCCACACTTTGCCAATGTTTCTGTTTGCATTTTTCATCCAGGTCCTAAACCTTCAAAATCTTTAGACATTTCCCCCTGTGACTGGTCACATATCATTAACAAGGAAAGTGAAAAGCACATAGGTAAAGAATTAAATGAAATAAATATATAAAAGCTTATGGGTTCGGCTGGAGCGGTGGCTCAGCGGTTTCGGCGCTTGCCTGGAAAGCACGAGGACCCGGGTTCAAACCCCAGCACCACGTACACAACTCAGTGTTGGAGCTACTAAGGCCATGTGAAAAACTAAATAAAGTCGTTTCTCTCTTTCTCTGTCTCTCTCACTGTCCCTCTCTCTTTAAAAAAAAAAAAAAGCGTATGCGTTGCTCTTTCAGACTGGTGCATTGCAAGCCCTCAATGAATACATCTAACTCCGTGATTACAAGTAAAGAATTAGAATGGATTTGAATGCCTATAAAATTCACTAATTATTTTTATTTGACTATATATCTTTTTATATAAGAGTTCTTTGTATATGCCAAATATGTTTCCGTAAGACAGTGTGATATGGGGCTGGAGTGGTGGCTCAATGGTTTCAGTGCTTGCCTGGCAAACACAAGGACCTGGGTTCAAATCCCAGCACCACATACACAACTAAGTGTTGGGAGCAACGATGGCAATGTGAAAAACTAAATAAAGTTGATTCTCTCTTTCTCTGTCTCTCTCACTGACCCTCTCTCTTAAAAAAAAAAAAGACAGTGTGATAATGGTGCTTAGGGTCATGCTAAATTGCAGAGGCTGGCATTGAACTTGCCACCTACCAGTCTCAGCTTTCTTTCTTTCTCTTCCCTCCCTCCACATTTTTTATTGGTACATTATGGTTGTACATAGTAAAGGGATTTGTTGTTACATATTCATACATGAACACAATATAACAATATAATATGGGCAATATCCCTTCCTAGCATTTCCCCCCTCCTTACCTCTTTCTACCCCCTTGTCCACTTCTTCTATTGATCTCCCTTTGATTTTTTTTTTTACTTTTCCAGTTTTTATTGATTGTGTGGGAACTATTGTGTATCATAGAGGTACAAAATATACTTTTCCTCCCCTTATTCTTTTCCCTTACTTCCTCCCCCTCTCCCTTTCTCTTTCCTTTACTAGACTTCTTTAGCTCATCTATTAATTTATACTTGAATGATTCTTTGTGTAATCATACCCTTCTCTCCTCTTTTCCTTTATTTTATTCTAGCTTCCGCAAATGAGAGGAAACATTCAACACTGGATTTTCTGAGTTTGGCCATTCCCATTGATTTACCAGCAAACACTATAATTTCATTCTTTCTTATAGCTGAGCAGAACTCTGTTGTATATATATAACACAATTTCTTAACCCACTCATCTAATGATGGGCATGTAGGTTCATTCCACAATTTAGCTGTTGTGAATTGTGCTGCTAAAAACATTGATTTGTCTGTATCCCTGTAGTATACCGATTTTTGAACTTTTGGGAAAATACCCAGGACTGGAATAGCTGGGTCATATGATAGTTCCATGCTTAATTCTTTGAGAAATCTCCATACTGCTTTCCAGAGTGGTTGTACTAGTCTGCAGTCTCACCAACAATGTATAAGTGTTCCTATCCCCCAACAACCTTGCCAGTAATTATTGCTTGTATTCTTGATCTTTGCCATTCTGAGTAGAGTTGGATGAAATCTTAAGGAAGTTTTGATTTTCATTTCCCTGAATGCTAGAGATGATTAACATTCTTCCATATTTTTTTTTGGCATTTTGTGTTTCTTCTATTGAGAAATTTCTGTTTAGTTCTTTTGACCATTTATTGACTGGGTTATTTGTTTTCTTGGTGTTAAGTTTTTTGAGTCTGTACATTTTGAATGTTAGTCACCTATCACAGGGATAACTGGCCAAGATTTTCTCCAATTCTGTATGCTCACTCTTTACAGTCTTAACCTTGCAGAAACTTTTCAGTTTTATGGCATCCCATTTATTGAATCTTGGTTTTATTTCTTTCACTTTGGGTGTCTTGTTAAGGAAGTCAGTACCAGCTCTCATATGATAGAATGTTGACTCTATATTTTCTTCTAGCAGTATCTGATCTAATTCCTAAGTCTTTGATCCATTTCTATTTGAATTTTGTGCAGTGTGAAAGAAAAGGATCTAATTCATTTTTCTGTATAGAGCTATCCAGTTTTCCCAGGACCGTTTGTTAAAAAGGCTGTCTTTTCTCCAAGATATATTTTTGCCACCTTTGTCAAATATCAGATGGCCAGCCTTAGCTTTCTGAGCTGCTGGGATTACAAGTGCGTGCCACTGTTCCCAGCAATATATATTATAAAAGAAGAATAAATGCAATAAGTAGACTACACAAAAAATTCAAACACATTTATCACATACATTTTCGAAGTTAGATCAAAACCTTTTGGGGATTAAATGGAGTAAAATAAAAACTAACTAGTACTGGTTATTCACTTTTTGGCACCATACAAAGTGCTTTACCTACCATTCTCTGATTCAACCCTTATGAAAACCACTTATGAGACGGGCAAGTGGTGTGTGTCTATAATCCCAGCAACTTGGGGGCCTGATGCAGGAGAATCACAAGTTCCAGGTCAGACTCAGCAATGGTAAAGTGCTCCCAGGTTCAATCCCCAAAATGGAGGTTGTGGGTGGAAAGCTTTATCTGAACAGGCTAAATATACCCAGTTCACATAGATAACAAATGGCAAATTCAGGAAAAAAATTAAAGCAGTCTCTCACCTGGTTGAGATCCACAGATTGAGCTACTAACAAGTGCATATTGATCATCTACCCTTTCTCGAATCTTTCCATCTGCTTCATCCATCTACCACCCACCCATCAATCCAACCATCCATCCATCCACCTACCCATTCATTCTTCTTTTCTCTTCTTCCATCCATCCACTATGGTGTAAGCCTTTAAATTTGGAGTCCAATGTTGCATACTACCTTGCTATCTAGTGAAACTGAGAAGATTTCAAGTGGCCTAACTACAAGCTCCCCTCACATTCCACTCCCTTGGATAAGATCCCCTACCTAAACAGCACTTCTTATCAAGGAGACCAGCTGCAAATCCTGCTTGTCATTTAGTATCAGGCTTCAGTTTTCTGCCAGTCCATGGAAATAATCAGATAAGCCAATCACATCCTCCTTCAGGAACCAGAGGATACCTCACCCTCTTGATACTGTGACGTCTATCTCTTCCAGCCCAAATATACCCCCTGCATAGTGTGCTGTGTCCTCCCTCAGAATATATGGTGTCAATTTTATCTTCCCTGTGTTTGATATCTTGTATTTGGCCACCCTGATAACCTTAGGGAGGGAATCATTCCCTCAGCAGGGCCAGATACAACTGTACAAGGAATATATCCAATATTCTGGCAAGATAACAATGAAAGTTAAAGAAAAGACAACAGAATTGTTTCCATTAAAGGGAAGATGTTCGCTACAGTGATGAGCATCCTCTTCCTAAGGGAAGGACATTGCAAAGTAACAGTGAACTGTTACTAACTGCTGGGAACAGTTAATGAAACCTCAGGCTGAAGAATTACTCCAAATGTCTGAGCTGGTATTCCCTTGAGGTTCCAGAAAAGGGCAAATATCCAAACCTGGGATATCATCAGAGCCTTGAGAAATATAAAATCACACCTTGTCTAGCCAAGTCAATAGATGAGATTTACTTGGAAGGGCAAAGACCCTGGTGGAAGTCTTGGTCTGGTGCCTCAAACTATCCATTCTCTCCTTTATTCCCTGTCACTGGAAAGTTATGCTCATTTGGCTGCTCAGCTATGTTCAACCCCATTTTGGACACAGAAAAGGTAAAGCTCCAGCTCATTACTCCCGTGAAAAGAAAATGAAGTGCAAACTTACTTTTCTACTCCAAGCAATGGAAAACTTAAAGATAAAACTCTCAGAAGAAAACATTTCACAACATTCAGAGTAGTAAACTATCAATTAAGTTGGTCAAGTTTTAAAAGCTCTCTGGTTCTATTGGCAACTCTGACAACTGGCATTTCATCACAAGGTTTAAGATATGGGAAGGGTTTCAAAAATCATGCATTTCCAGGAATTACCAACCCTGAATGTGCATCCAGTGAAAATGCCAGGCATTATAAAGTTACCCAGGTGATTAGTAAAGTTCTCCAGGAGTTTATAAAAATTCCTCAAGAGAATCTAAAGTTAAAGTACTCTTGAGGACTCTCAGGTTCTCCAAACTTTCCTAGTTAATCTGAACCCAGGAAGACTCAGAGACCCCTCATCAATGATAAATGGACCATAGTCATTTAGCTCAAAGCTAGTGACGGCAAACTCAGGGTGCTGCTACTGCACAGAATTTCTTTTTTTCAAACACTTTTTAATGAACATGCAATAGTTATATGTGTTTATGAGGTACAGTGTGATATTTCAACACATCTATATAATTGAACTGATCACATCATGGTAGTTGGCATTTCCATCTCCTACCATTTCTTTATATTTGGAGCCTTTGAGTGCCTCCTTTTTTGTTCTCAAAATAATACACAATAGGTTATTCCATACTGTAATCCCCCTACTTACTGTGCCTGCACAAAATTTCATGGCTCTTTCAACTGAGTAATGAAATTCAACTTCTTGCTGTGAAACTTCTTAGGATACCAGTTGAACTCTAAGTTGACTAGAAAAGCCCATAAATTTCCAGGATAAACTGAAACCAGACATAGTATTTGGCAACAAAATTACAGGGAGAGTAGGAGTTATAGTAAATAAATTCAATTCTATTTCACTCTTCAAGGATTGCACAGGAGTAGAATTTTTTTTTCCTCTCTTCATTCCACAAAAATTAGGTAACTTACAACACACACACATACACACACACACACACACACACAGTTTTTTTTTATTAAAGGGAAAATATTGAAAATAGAGATTAAAGAATGAGGAACAGAGAAAACATATCTAAATAAATCTAAGGATAAAAATAAAAATGTACATATGAAAGTATTGAATGAATATTGAGGAATTATTTATAGATGACTAAGAATGAAGAAGATAATACATAAATGCCTTAAAAAGGTTTAATTAAATAAACTACGAAACCTACATACACTGCAATACTGTGTCATCATTAAAAATCAAGGTGGCCCTCAATTGTATGGAATAATCTCTAAGACAAGTTGAAACAGATCCAAGTTCAGACCAGTGCTCAGAACCTGCTACTACCTTTGGAAGGCAAGATAGTGACACCTGGAGAAAGGGACCCAGGCAGGGCAGAGATGGGAGGGGGTCAACATTCATGCTGTACCTTTTTGTTCAGTTGGAATCTTCTGCAGTCTCCTGAGTAGAAAACAAAGTAACACTATGACTATCAACTAAAAGAGAAATATGTAATTCTTAAGGAAGTAGAAATTCAAGACTGTAGCTTTCCATCACTGTGATAAAATACTTTATTTTTTCCATGGTTTCAGAGTTTTCTGTTCATAGTCATTTGGCCCTATTGCTTGGACCTGCAGTGACACAGCACATCTTGATGGGAGCACGTGGTGGAGGAGGTCTGCACGAAGCAAAGAGAGAAACAGGAAGGGGCTGGAGTCCCAATGCCCCCTTCAAGGCACACCCACAATGACATAACTTCCTTCCACTAAGCCCCAGTTCTTACTGGTTCCACCACCTCCCAATAGCACCATAGGTTGGGGGCCAAGCCTTCAACACATAGGCCTTTGGGGGACATTCAAGATCCAAACAATAGCACTCAGGAAAGGGGAAACTCAACCTGGAGATGTTAATGTCCTTAACTTCCTTTCTGATCTCCAAAGAAAGAGATGGCAAAGAAATGGCAGAATGCAGGGAATGTCCTCCCAAAGTCAGCAGTCAGGAGTAACATTCTCAGCATTGCTACATTTTCCACCAATATTTCCCCTTTTATTTTCCCCTCTAGGGCTGAGAGACAAGCCCCACTCTTGCTTACACCAGAGGTTTTGTGGCAAAGAGAAAGACAAAAATTTGCACAAAAAAATGTTGAGTTGCCTGATTGTGTTTTCCAACATCCTCAGGTCCTTGGAAGTGGCAAGAAGGGGAGGGAACTTAACCCTGGGCTAGCTGGGGAAGTGAAGGAACTATGGGCCTCATTACAGAAGGCCAGCCATGTGCTCAGCTGCGGGACACCCAGTACAACAACAGGACCTGGGGGCTGCATGTGAGGAGCCCAGAGAACCCAGGTGGTAGAAGTCAGCACAATTCACTGGAAGGCCCTGAGGGAGGAGCATCCAATAACCCTGAGCATGGCAGCCCACAGCAATGTAGGTGGGGGATTCTGCATTGGAATGATTTAGATTTCATTCTTATGTAGCTGAGTATATGGCTTACAAAACCTGCCAGCTTATAACTTCCCAAGAACTGATGGAGGGTCAGTGATGGATTCTAAGTCTGTAGCTTGGAATCTCTCAAGGGGTCATTGTGCCCAACTGGTCATACATGAAGAAATATTCTGTCTCCATAAAACAGTTCTTACAGCAAGGCTTGATCTGTTATCCCCACCACAACATGATCCACAATCAAGGATGAGCAGGTCTCTGTCATGTGGCAAAGTATATAAGGCACCTTCTTACACACTTACAAGTAGAATTAAGAGGATAGAGATTTTGAAAGTAAGCCCTCTTTGCCTGTTCTCACAAGGAAGAGACAAATGGGGCCATCTACATACACATCCTGTCCTAAGGCCTGGTTTCTGCTGTTGTCCTGGGATTGCTTCTACACTGGCAAAAAGTTTTTGGCTTGGTATGGTTCGAATTAGAAAAAGGGTTTAGGCTGCATTAGGAAATGTCAGAGAAGAGTCTGGAATCCCCACCTCACTCTTGGTAGGTTCCTTCACTCTAGGTGGGCTCAGGGCAGAGCCGGCAGGGCCATCATGGCCAGCATGTTTGGTTTTCAGGATGGAGAAATAGGTGTTTGTTGGCTCCATGCTAATGCCTTGTATCTGCTGGGTCTACCTTAATCCTCATGGAGGAAACAGTGGTCTTGCAGACAAATCCAACCACCTGAGAATGCTGAGGGGCACATCTGGGGCTGGGGATAGGCCCTTTCATGAAGAGGAAACTCAGAGTTTCTCAGTGATGAGCAACAATAGGTAGTAATACTCCTCCCACTGCAGATGGGAGGAGATGGATGAGGCCTCAGAGAATGACAAGCAGGACTGGGAAAGCCCCATGCACACTGTGGACTGTCCTCACTCAGGGAAGACACTGATTAAAGTGATCAAAGATGACAGCTGTAGACAGCATGAAGGTTTCACTGTGTTATCCTATCTTTACAGAAATAACGTGACAAAAAACAGACTGGCTGAGAAAACAGAGATTAGATATTAACCACATCCCACACCAAAGAAAATAGAAACTTGCTATAAATTCCAAAACTTAACTTACAGTGGTGAAAGCTCTATGCAGGATTCTGGTGAGAGCTGGTTGGATTCAAGGCCAAAAGACTCCATTTCTGTTTTCCAGATTAATGGATTACTGCTGCCATTTTTAATTTTCCTTAAAAAAAAAAAGTAACTGAGAAACCATCCATCTCCCAGCCTCATGCCCATGTTGCAGAACTCACAAACTGAACATGTGAGACAGGCTGGGTGCTGAAAACACAGAGCCTAAGCCTTGGCCGAATGCCCATCTCTGGCCCCTTTCCTCCACTGTCCCCCTTCTACCAAAGCATACAATGGAAAAACTAAATACATCCTGAGAGGTGCATTACCACCAAAAATATGTTTTGCTTCACCTGAGAAGTTTTTAAAAATGTCAAATAATTTCTCATCAAACATGAATTTTGATAAAATTGGAAGACCTAGCAAAATGGATCCTATATAATCACAAGACCACATCTGATGTGACTGAAAAACAGTTCTCCTTTTAGACAGAGAATACCTCTTCAGTCAGTCATGGTCCCCACCATTCCTTATTACCTCACTATGTCAGTCCATTTACTAACAAATATTACTACCCAACCCCAGTAGGCATTTGGGACCATGACCACTAGGCTATTGCAATCAGAAGACCTTTCAAGACCTGATTTTGTCATGGCAAGGTCAGATGAATCTTGAAGCAAGCATTGAACCACTGAACTACAGACTCCTCATCTCTAAAAAGAGCCATGTAACTTCTGCTGAGAAATTAACAGGATAGTGCTTGACATGTTTTTTGAGATAACCAATAGGAGTTCTGGAAGTAGAAGCTAAAGTCCTTTCCACAATATTCTAGCAAATGTTCCTGTCCTAGTGTCTTCTCTTCAATCAAATACCATCTTACTCTTGCATGTCAATACACAGGGTGCTCCGGATCACACCCAGGTAGACAATTCAAAGCTGAAGCCTTCTGGAAGATGCTGAAATAGAAAGGAAAGCAGTGGCACATCTGATTTGATGTCCTCACTGCAAAGCTTCCTCAGCCTTTCCCTCACCCCGCCTCTGCCACTGCTCCTTGGGAGTTAAATGTGCTCACTAGAAGGCCACCGAGTGCCTTCCAGTCTTTGCCTCCTCAGCTACCTAAACTATGACCCTTTCATGCTCAGTCCCTTGAATACTGGCCTGACATTCAACAGGATGCTGAAGAAGCTTTCCTTTTTTGTTTGTTTGTTTATTTTTTGTTTTCCGTTTCTCAAAGGAAAACACTGAAACTTACTCTGAAAGAACCTAAATTACCAAACCAGGGCAGTGGTGCTCTCAAAGAAATCACAATTGCCAAGTGTCTGGACCTGAGCCAGCTCTCTCCCTCTCACACTCACATCATATAAACAAAGTTTAATCTAAACCCTCCATTTCATTCCCACAAGACAAACATATTGAGAAACAAATACGTAGCAGCTCTTCCTCCAATCTCTCCCCAACTCCTGCCTGGTCCATGGAAAAAAATCAACGGAAGTTTGAGAGTGAGCTAATTGGGCTGAATTTGGGGGCTTCCCTGGCACTTTTGGGAAAGTAGTCATGTCTAGCAGTGGGAAAGGATTCCACCATTGATCAAAAAAAAGGGGCATCCTTTTTGTTATCTGCTCATTGATATATTGATCTAGATTTTCGTCCCAGTCCCTGGCCAGACTGGTACAGCCCCTCTGGAAAGCAGTATGGAGAATCCTTAAGAAATTAGGGATGACTCCACCATACGACCCTGCTATTCCACTCCTGGGTATCTTTCCAGGGGACTTAGAATCAGCACATTACAGTGACACAGCAATATCGATGTTCATGGCAGCACAATTTACCATTGCTAGGCTATGGAAACAACCCCGGTGT